>JAODJW010000036.1:236127-251726 GCA_026777045.1 Hyperopisus bebe | reverse complement strand
TGTGGTCGATTCTTCCCTTTCTGTCATGATCTGATGCAGCCCTGCATGACAGACACTTAACCATCTTTTGACCTCGATTTCAACCAAAAGCCATCCTTTGCTGACACATTACATAATGTGTTAATTTAATTTCAGGCTATTGAACTTGAGGCTGTGTTTCTTTTTCTTGATGAAGGATTCACATGAACATTCTTTATTCCGCTGAATGCCATAACCAGAGCAACAGATGACCCCATTGTGTATCCTGTCTATGGTAAGAAAAGATACAGAAATTGATATACTGTAATTTTCCCTTTTTTCTATCCATCGTTTCTCCTCAAAAAGACAAATTCAGCCAAATGAATCTGCTCTGGTTCCCATCTCTCCTAGTCCTCAGTATCACATTTTGGGACTATGCAGTAAATCCTGTGAAAAGTGTTGACCGACTGTGATGCTCAAACACCATTCAGCCCCCCCGCCGTACGTTGCGATGCATTTCAGGGTTCTAGCTTCTGCACATCCACATGAACAATGTGGACATCGGATTTAAAGGGATATTTCAATCAGCATAATGAAATCCGTTGAAATCCCTTTAAAGAACGCCATAGTAACAAGTATGCAATTCTGAATATAATCCAAGCTCATGTGAAATGATGCGATGATTCTTAGTTTTTTTTTTTTTTTTTTTCAGGTTTCACTTGCAAATTACGTGCATTTCAAATGTATGCTTTACTGAATTTATTTATGGGTATGCTGAATAAAGTGTAAACACTTCAGGATTGAATTCCACAGCATACCAATGTTTGGTATGCAGCCGAAGTCTTATTTTAATGTTTTTCATACACACACATACAGATTTAATTAGCTTCTGTCACACCGAGAGGAGCACATTGGAAAACAGCAGCAGTATTGACATGCGGCATGGATGTCTAGACGAGAGATGTCAGCAGCAGTCTGCTTCAGACGTTTCCTGTCATTATCATCCCCAGCAGGCCTGGCGTTTTGGCAATGCACTGGGCCGTGTGTCACCGATAAAATGTCAGAGAGTGTCGTCACTCTGCCGCTTCATCCCCAGCCAAAGATCTCGCGCCGAGGGCCGGAAACACGCACGAGGATGATCTTTTTTCCCACAGCCTGAGTCAGCCCTTAACTCCAGGATGACTGTGGGCTCAGTCCCTCCGGTCAGGAAACATGTGGAAAAATCAGGAGCTGAACAGCGGCTGGTGGGTGTGGCTAAAGACAGATTTAGACCTTCAACTGGCTAAATCCTGAATTCAGCAAAAAGACCAATCCAAAAAGTACAAGTATGCATGCAAAGGCGTGAAATGGACTTCAGGCTTAAAAAATACATCGCTGAACGTTCTAATGCGATACGCAGTTATGGAAACAGCAGACAGAGCTGCAGATTGTGCTATTGCACATGAAAGAGTGTCTGGTTCAAAAAAAAGGAAATTATGTTGATTAATGCAAATCAACACTTAATAAATTAAATTAAGGCTGAAAGTTCCTCCTGTGTGTTTCTTGAAAGACCCTTGAAAAAGCTAAATCTATAAATATGAAAGGGTCGTATTCTCATAATTAAAAGACTGCTGCTATATAATCTGAACTAATCACGGTGTCAGCATCGCCTGTTCCTTTGGGCCACCTCATTCTAATCAAAGGCATGACAAATATTTGTTAAATACATGAACTTATCTGTCTTGAATAAAGTCATACACTAATACATTATATTACATTCATCCAACTATTGCTGTTTCTGGAAATTCCTCTGGCTTAACTTTACTGTCTGGGATGTTCCCCCCCAGAATTCTCCTCTGGATTCATGCGACACCCTTCAAATACCCGGGTCTTCCAACAGTCCCAATTTGTCCCCAAATCTGTGAATCTGCCCACCTATTTAGTGCAATTCATACAGCTAAATCCACTGTAGATCACAGCAAAAAGTTTCAAAATCAAACAAACAAATTGCACTTAAATTCCATGATGAACTCAAAGCGGCTTTTTCAATGGGAAGCGTTATGGGGCGCAGATATGGGGTCCTGCCCGTGTGATCTGACAGCTGCTCTTCCCCTTACCCTGTAAATAATGCACGTTTTGTGGGAAACATTAAGTAATATTAGTTTCATAATAACTTGTTACAAGTTTATAATTGTTCTACCCTAGTCATGGATAAGCTATTACTACAGGAACTAATTTAAATCCAATTTAAATGATATTTAATGATATTTCATCAGTTTTTTTCCCCATGAAGACAAAAATGAACTCCAGCCAAGATAAAAACAATCTGTCCTGCTCCTACATTAGCCTGTGCAAATGCATGACGTAACAAGACGAAAACAGACATGACTCATGTCAGCTAGCAGATTATGCAGCAGCCAATGGGAATAAAGGCTCATACATCGCTCAAAAACAAACTCACCCAAACATCCTTTTGGAAGCTTTTCAGTGTTCATCCAGGTCATGTGACTAATCAGTCACCTTTTACCATGCAACAAACATAAAGATGTTCTCGACAAACATTTAGCTGTGATTTTCAGTTACTATGACAACCATTTAATAAAGGTATTCATGTTCCCAAGCAGAAAACTTTTTTTCTATTCATATATTTAGCTAAATAACCTGTACTAATAGTTAAACCTTTTGTCAGGATGGTGTTCAGTGGGCTCCAGTCCTCAGAATCATCCAGAAGCTCCACTTGACGTTGATCTCACCCAATGGCACCATACAAAACGGCACTAAATCAAGCCAGCTCCCTCAACAGCAAGTGGCATTAACAGAAAATCACTGTCCTGCTGTGATGTGAAATGTGAAATCAAGAATGCGATCATGTCAATTAATGATACCTGTGGTTTGAGGGGCGGGAAGCGGCTTTTTCATATTGAAAGGGTATTCCGGCATTTTAAAGCTTTCAAAGACGGTCACATTTGAATAAAAGAACTAGTGCAATGGGGAATGTCTATGTTTTCCAGATTGTAGTTAAATCTTTTGTGGTATTTTGCTTAGCAGCAAGGAGATTCCATGTACCTGATGTAATTTACCTGACAAATCCAATGGACAACAAAGGTGATTCCCAGTAGGGGACGGTACCCCAACCCCGAAGAGGGGACTCTGTTCTGTGGGCTCGTCTTGTCTTCTCCCATATTCTCCCCAGGAGAATCACTTACCAGCCAGAACTCTTTGTTTCCCAGTCCGTGTTCCTTCATTTCCTTAATGGGGTTATAATGATGGGAATCCATTTCTTCAAAGCGGCGACTCTGTTTATATGCATTCCCACCATTTTAAGGACACGCCGGTGTCATCCATAAGTATCCGGGCAGCGAGCGCAGATGCAAGACGCTCTTACAAAATAGACTTTTGTCAGTCAGCAGAAATTGCCAGTACGACAGTATGAAATTGACCGGATCCCCAGTCTGATTGAAAACGCCCATCTCCATTAAACTCAACCTAACACGCACCCAAGGCCCCATTTTTGTCTCCTGCCGGCTATTCTTCCCCCCACACAAAAGAGAGCAAGAGAGAGTGAAATAAATAACTGAGGTCAGAGCCAATTGAGCACAAGAAGTCAGAGGACTTAATATCTGGGCCTGCTTTATCTGGATTGTAAACCGTCAGCTGTCCATGGTATGGTTCTGTTGCAGTGAATCCTGTCCAGGTAAGCTAGCAACAGAGCAACAAACTGGTACATCAGATATACTGAAATTTGTCACAGTGCAAACAAAAAAAAAAGCAAACAGTGAATTTGTTCTAAAACGTATCTAGACAAATGACATTATTCTCCAATCAGTAAACCAATCATTTGTTTTGGTGTCTTTTGAGAATAGAAGCACTCTGCATCCATTGACAGTATTGCTGATCTACACTGAAAATGTGCAGCGCAAAACCACTAAAGCTGTCTCATCAATCCCTGCGTAAAGAAATGATTTGCACCAATCCTACTTTCCGCACATATATCTTGCTGCCCATCAGTGCTTAGCTTGTTTGCCGGGAAGATAACGGGCAATCAGATAAAACGACAAGCAGGGAATGTACGCTGCAGTACATGCCCGCCCCCCACCCTGTCCACCTCAGAAGACGTAATCACTGGATTTTTTTAGCCCTTCCTGCTGTTATGCCCTCAGAGGGCCCAAAAACAGTACCTCAGTCACAGTGGATTATTGCTAACATGGCCAAAGGTATGGAGCCAGTATTAACATAGACCGATTAACATAGACCGATCGTAACCATGAGTCAAACGGAAGACACTGGCACCTCAGCTCCCTTTCTATGTATTTGTAGACCTTTATTTATTGAGGGGAAACCTAAACACATGAGTGAGAAGAACCTAGACTAATGGGCAAAATGGTGGAAACACTTCCAGGTTTTAGAGATTGCTGAACTTTATTTAACTGTTGCTCCAGTTACTCATTTGTTACTTATTTAATCAGCCAAAGCATGATATAGGATTGTTACTGCAAGTATTCATGTAGTACCTTTTTAAGAGCAATGCCAAAAAGGCTTGGTGTTTTCATGGTTTTGGCCAATAGTGCATTAAGGCCATTTTGGTGGTTCTGAAAGTGCTGGTTTAGAAAGATGGAAGATGGGATTCTGCCATTAAAAGATGTAGTGTTGCTGTTGGGACTGTCACCAGAAGTGCCACTCACCCTCCAGTAGGTGACACTGAGCATTATTATGAGAAAGTGCCCCATTCCAGGGTCACAGCATTAAACAATGCCCTCCCCCCACCCACCCCAAACAGCTATGGGGACATCTTGAAGGCCACTGGGTCCCTGTAGTCCCAGTTAAACTATATCTCATGCTTCAGCAACATCATAAATAACACAAGAATCCAGCACAATAGAAACTCGTCTCTTTGTGCAATTGGCAGAACGGATGCAACCGAGATTCACACGTTTTTTTTTCCTCGCATAGTTCACTTACTGAACAAAGCAATTTATACAGACTTGTGGTCCAGATGAGCGAAAAAAGTAAAAGCCCAGTTCACACATTAGAGCAGAAACCCTTTGCCGTCATTTCACTTATAAAGCGGGACCACAGGAAATTGGCTGGTTTTATTTAGCCATCATTTCTATGCCACTCTTCTGGAGGACGG
Organism: Hyperopisus bebe; assembly: GCA_026777045.1. Lineage (NCBI taxonomy): Eukaryota > Metazoa > Chordata > Actinopteri > Osteoglossiformes > Mormyridae > Hyperopisus > Hyperopisus bebe. Next base: position 246,658 of record JAODJW010000036.1, on the reverse strand, counting down.
CATGGAAACAGGCACGATAATCGCAGGATAAACTGTAAACTGAGCCCTCATACATGTTGTGCCTTACAGTTATAAATAAATAAATCCGGCAAAAGCCTCAGTATAGCTTCCCTTTGTGTAATTTGCAGAAGATTGAAAGCGCAATATTTCATAGGTCGCAGCACAATTTCCCTGTCATTTCCTAACCTGAAACATGAAACCCATAAAAGGAGATGCTAGCTTTTTCCTTTTGTGCTACTTAAGGCCTTCGGAATACAGACAGGAAGTTACTCTGCCATTAATACGCTGGCTGCATTCCCTTTATTCACTTGCACGTGTTGCGTTTGCTTCATGTTCGTTGTCATCGTCCATTGGATGCACTGTCCAATTAGAGTAAAAGAACGGCACCGAAAGGCGCTGATCTGGGCTGGGGGTTTCGGCTGGGCTTGGTTCAGCTGATTTGTTGCTGTTTTTTATTCTGTGAGCAGCCCACTGTCATTTTATGTTCCACACGTCGCGATGACAATGACATGCGTATGATCCCCTGGAGTGTGACTCAGTGGTGAGTGCTGGGTGGGGGGGGATTTAAATTACCAGGATGGAGGCACAGCCTTCGCGTATCCAATGGTGGGAAACCAATGCACAGGCAATTATGTCCTGGGAAAGTATTTTGGAAATGAAAAATAAGCTCTGATCAGCAGCCCTTGCCAATAAACGTAGTACAAGGTCCCAGTTAGGTCAAAGATCATTGACTTAATATTTTTGTTGGCAGTGGGAGGAAGTCTTCAGACCCTGTGTGTGTTTTATTCAACCCACATTTTAAAGTTATACCCACTTATTTAAAGGTATATATATGTCAGGAAATACACATTCCTCCTGTTTCTTAATGTTGCTGTCTGTATTTTATAAGTGGCTTAAGCAGTATAAACACAGTCATGAACCCTAGAAGCCATGAGTTCACATACATTTCACTGCAAACATTTTATTCAGTTGTCAGAAAACAACAGAACAAACCCAGGGTAATCTACTAGTAGGCCCGCATTTAGAACATGATTGGCATGACAGGCAAATAATGGGGTAAAACAAAAGAAAATCAGACACACTGAGTGAAACAGACCCCCCATGCTGCTTCATCTTTGGTCTTCACCAGCTACACCTGTGCCTGAATGAGATTTTTAATAAATATTTTACCTTGGGCAATACACAACTGCATGCATTTTATACATAAACTGACGCCTGTTTGATTCTAAGCATTAGACTGGGAGTTCAGAATCAATCACCCTTAGAGCCTGTGTTTCTTTGTTGGCAAAAAATGGAAAATGATCCTGACTTAGTACATTCCTATTACCTACTACTTTTCACATGGCTGATTCAACATAACAATGGCAATCCCCTGGGAAAAAGTAAGTCTGTAATTGCCCAGTCTTTAAAAAAAAAAACTATGAAATGTGCTGGAACAGACTCTAAAAAAAGTATGCTTCAGAATGAGGTCTGACAGAGACAACGACCAAGCCAGGGTTAGCTGAAGCAGCGCTAGTTTATCTGTGTGCCAGTCTCAATAAATCACCCCTCATAAAGCCTCCAGATAAAAATGAAATGTTATGTGCATTCTTTAATACGACTCAAGGTCAAATGCTCACTTAAGCATTTATAGGGTAGAACCAGCATTCTGTTCAATAACCTCTTAAAATAATTTTGACTTAATTGTTGTAATATGACTCCAGGTTACCTCCCATAGGCCTCTCTGTCCTGTTAGCACCTATGCAAAGAACTGAGCACAGATGGCATCAGATTCTCCTTTAGTCAAGCAAAAACTAATTGCTTATATAGACAAATAGTGTTAGGTTATGATTACAGCACTGCTTCTGGTGAAAGACTTTTAGAATTAATTGTGTTCTAAACAATTACTTACTATATATTTTGTAATAGCATTATCGCAGAACAGAAAAGCTGTTTTTTCACCATAATGTCTAATACTACTGTTCATTTAATATATTCACATAAAATAATTTAATCACATGAGAGGTCTAAGGAACATGAACCTTCCATTCTTTGAACAGATTCTTTGGACTGACATAAAAAGAGTCAGTATGGTGACCTTCTTGCAGTACTACTGTGCTTTTAACTAATCTACTCAAAATGCCACAACAGGAACTTTCATTACCTAAATAAAGCTGATTTGATTTTCTCAAGGTTCAATAAATTATGCCAATTGTACATGAAACAGTGGTCCTCTGGGTTCCATAAGGAGATCGATTGATCCTATCCTTGGAATCAGAAGAATTTTGCATTAGCATTTCATCTGCCCACCAGCATTCATTAAATATGGCTTTGAGGAGCATGTTTCTGAACACAGAGCAGTTGCTGAACACGGTCATTATGAAGAATGCCTGGGAAAAACACGACCACTGATCATTGCCTTTTGATTGGCATTTTCGACAAGGAAAGGTCATCAGTCAGGACATTACTATTTTAATGGAAACCTCAATGGCCCACATGCCTGTTTGGAATATTGATCGAGGTTCAGAATTCTGATTTGCGTGCCCCCGCTTGGACCCTTCACCGCCTGATAGAAAGCAATTTTCCTGGTCATGTCAACATGACGCAGCATGAGGGGAATAAGAGAGACACAGAATAACGTCAATAATATAGCTAATAAGTGATAGCAAAACTTGCTAGTTAATATGCTAGGTAGTTAATACCACTGCTTATCATAAAATATGAATATTGACGGTTAACCTGATATCAAAGAGGATTACACTTGAAATGACAGTGTGTTTCAGTTCAGTTCCAACCCACTCAGACGAGACTTGCCACCTGGGCAATAATGATTTCAGGGAGGTGGATAAGGATAGATGAAGGGGTGGGTTGCTGGTTAGGCTTGGCATAATGGTAACAACCCCCCCCCCCCCACTTCGCAAATTCTATTGGGTAACACCAGAACACCATCAAAAAAACACCATCAAAATACCACGGTAAAATTTGCTGACTGGTGGGGGGGATAGAGGTAGCAGCAATAAAACTTGCCTAGTGTAGCTAGTTAGGCAGTGGTGGGTAAACGATTTGCCAGCTAATTTATTTTTCTTTTACGCTGCTGAATAGCGGAACAACATTATGCATCAATCGCGGGTGTCAGGGAGCTACGGCCAATTTGTGCGAGACTCCCAGAACTTTGGGAGAGGCGAGACGTCTGCTCACTGCGTAAACCTCCAGGTGATCAGAATGGTTCATACCCCATAACACTACTAATGCAAGCATATGAAAGGACCTGCCAACACTGAAATGAGAAAGATATTTTTATGGAAATGAACAACGAGGAATGTCATACAGTGACTGAACTACATGACCGAACGAGGAAGGAATTAGAGCAACAGACCAAATTGAATGTAAAGGTATTAGAATTGAATTATACAGCAGGTTTTCATTTGAAGGCCAAATGACAGTATCAAGGTCTAAATCGTATGTAGACTTTGCACGTTCTATTTATAGGAGATACAGAGTTTCCGTTCATTTCCTGTCTTTTGTCATTTAATTGAACACACATTCTTTCTCTTTGAATTTCAGATTGATATTACGTTCTGCCTGCCGTCTGTCCGGCCCTCCCGTCTCACACCTGATACTTGTTGCCCCTCGTTGGTCTGTGTATTAAAGTACCTGTTACTCTCATTGTCTCGTCATCGTTATTCCATTCAGTGACGTCACACCTCCTGTTGCCTGTGCCTTTCCTTTTGCTAGCCCTCCCGTTTTGACCCCTCATGGTCTCATTTTGTTTCACTGCTCCTGTCTGTTAACCCCAATAAAGCCCCCTTTTTGTTCACCGAACACCTGCCATTGAGTCACTGAATTCCATACTGTGACACCCAGGGTGATTTTAGGGACACTGGGGGCCCTAGGCAAAAAACATGGGGCCCTCCAATGTACCCTGCCTGACATGGTAAAATTTATGACCATTATTTTAGTGTGAGGTCTAAATTAATATCAACAAAGAGAATTTAATAAACACAATTGCTTCATTTTCACTTCACTGGGAAAAACTGAATACACAAAAAAGCAGATTGTCATTGAAATGTATTATGTAATCGGCCACTCTTGGGGCCCCCCTTCCAGCTCGGGGCCCCAAGCCCTTCCTGTCTTGGCTGTCCTGCCCTTACGGCAGACATTAGATCCTCTTACACAGAGATACATTTTGGTAACAATATTTTTCTTAAATGTGAGGAAAAAAATTTAACTGTGATACAGGAGAATGTTTTTATTACAGTTGTTTAGCTTTGCTCTCCATGCATGTTGAGAGGGACTTATTACATACATTAAATTAAATTAGAACAGCAATGTAAGCCTGTTAGCATTACACCTGATTAATTATCTGACATAATTTATAACAGGTAAAAACAGTTACCATGACAAATTGCAAAATGCCAACACACATACACACACACATACACACATACCAGTCCAACCATGAACAAACACCCTGTTTTCAGGCTACTGCCCCAATAGCGAAGTAATGTATGTACATGTGAATCATGAGAATGGTTTGGTTTGCGGTATATTACACTAAAATATTGCATGATGTCATGACACTGCATGGCACAGGTAGGGAAAAAATCGAGAATCGACTTTAAAACTCTGACAAAGAGGGTTTATAAGGGAAACCCGACAAGACCAGGAAGGCACAAAATAAAGGGACCACAAGGGGTACACAAAAAATGACCTTGAAATTGGCCTTGAAATGACCAAGGGGTTTATCCAGTCCATAGAACCATGCAGCAGTCCATAGAGCAATGCAGCAGTCCATAGAGCCATGCAGCCGTCCATAGAGCCAAGCAGCAGTTCAGAGAGCCATGCAGCAGTCAGGAGAACCATGCAATATTCCATAGAACCATGCAGCAGTCCATAGAGCAATGCAGCAGTCCATAGAGCCATGCAGCAGTCCATAGAGCAATGCAGCAGTCCAGAGAGCCATGCAGCAGTCCATAGAGCAATGCAGCAGTCCATAGAGCCATGCAGCAGTCCATAGAGCCATGCAGCAGTCCATAGAGCAATGCAGCAGTCCATAGAGCTAGGGAAACACATTAAGGACTTGAAGGACAAGAGACAGGGTGGAGAAGAGGATGGCCAGCCAAACGGGGAGGAGACACAAAGGGCACAGTCTCTGACACATGCTGGATGTGGTCCTTGCTCCAGTACTGTATATGTTCACACCTAGGAAGCTCAGTCTAGCTGCACGCCTAGTCGACTCCTCAACAGCTGTATGTTTGTAATGTGCTATTTGCTTCACTTATATGTCTAAGTAAAGCAAATGTAATGTAAATGCAATGCAGAGGTGGAAAGTTCAGGATCAGGACATACAAATCCAGACCAAGATTTTGTTTCAGCTAACCAGGTGAGTCCCCTGTGAATGTAACTCTTTATACTCAACTGGGTGGTTGAAACAAAATCTTGGTCTGGATTTGTACTTTCTGAACCTGAATTATCCACCTTGGATGCAAAGTAACATGATTCCAGTGAAACAGTTAATTTGGAACGGACAACCACGGCAGAACCAAGACATTCCTGTGGAGTATACTGATATAAAAGTTAACTGAAGGCCCAAAGAGATACATTCCATACGCAATTTATATTTAAAGAGTTATATAAACAAAAAAGTGATATATAGTGCCTCTCAGTTACTTATCTTGAGATGGTAAATGAGCCAGACAAATACACTGACTCTGTACAGCCTGCCATCTGAAGTTCTGGAGTGTTGCTGAGTTTGGGACATCCCCATTAATGTCGCATCCTTCCTGGTCCAGCAACAGACGTGCTCTCACTCTAATCTCAAATGGCTTATTGATTGAAGCAAAGCAGCATGATTCTGATCTATAAAACATGCAGTGAGCTGGGAAACTGCATTACAGCAGGGCCAGAGTAGTGACCAGCCTTCGACGGTTTCCTGCTTGTTTGGGGAGAGTGAGCATTAATGAAGTTGCTGGCCAGAATACCTACATATTTTAATAGAAAGGGTGATTAAAAAATGCGTCACTCTCACAATATTCATTCACCAGAATTTCCTTTTCTTAGGTATTGAAACGAATGTCTCTCTATTTATCAGTGAGCATCTGAAATGTTTTGCTTGAGTTTTGTGGCAGGATTGCGGCTTCGTAATATGAAATTAATGGACTGAGTAGAGCGGTTGGTCTCCAATTGATTTCAATAAGAAAAAGCATCCTTGCAAGAAATGTAACCCAGCAGGCCCAATAAACATACCGCAGGAGGGATTTAAATGCTCTGACCCCCAGGTGCCTCTTGGATGCGCCACAGTAAAAGATGGCAAACTCGCATGGACTTACACTCTCAACTTCTGGGCCTCAGTGAAGACGAAGTTTTACAAATAATCTCATTATTGGGACACATTACCATTTCGAGCATAAGAGTCTTCTAATCCTTTCACCATGACGAGTATTTCCTCGGCAAGCACGCATTTGGCTTAACGTGATGGAGAATTTACGCGAGCCTCAGCTAAGACCGTTGATTTAGCGCCCTTGCAATCGTGCGATTCATTCAATCGCCGGGCTGCATTAAGGATAATTAATTAAGAGCTCAGCTCAGGCAGAAACTAGCACACATGAGAGACTGCTGGCTGCCAATAGCAGCTTTAAGAAACTCTACATTTGGTGATCTGGTTCACTACATAGCCTCTGTTTTATTCACTATGGGATTTGCAAATATAACAAACACTGCAAGTGTTTGTGGTTGAAGTTAATACCAAAATGTTGCAGACACACGTGGTCTTTAAACATCCTCCATCTTCTCAATCCAGAGTGTGTTTTTCTCAGTATTGTATACATTGCAATGTGCAATATGCACTATATATAAATAAACCAAAGCTGGGTTATTTTTACACAGTTGAAATAGGACAACTGCATAATATTTGCCTTGGTTTTCATCCCACTGATGGTTAAACACAAAGGGAAGAAAAAGCAATATTGCATCTGCATTTGGAAGAGTTTCAGGCTTGGCAGAGTAACCCTATCAAGCATAGAACCACCACACCAAAATGCATGCTGAGAAGGGCTGAATCGAATGAATGTTTTCTTCAGATAACCATGGATACTTGATGGCAAGCTAACAAACACAATTTGGACATCAGATCAAGTTCTAGTTGGGTTTTGTTGCTTTGTAAGCAAATATATGGAATAGATGTGACACTGAAGCTTTTTACGCTCCTAAACACACGAGTAGCTTGGCAAACATCTTTCTAATGGTATCTTGTGTTTCTTTGCCCATGTTTACCCAGCTGGTTATTCTGCATGGGTGATTCAGAACACTATTGGAGGAGATTGAATGGGTCACTATTGGTTTAAATACACTTCAACTACTGTGCCAACTGCTGCCCATTGATCATTTTTTTTTTACAACTCAGTGCAGAGTTTCAAATGTACACCAAATACAGTAAGTAGCATAGATGCTGGTGAATTTTACAGCACTATCTGCCCTGTAGTATATTCACAATACACTTAGTCTACCTGACATGCCCTGATTCATGAATTTGATCTTAATCCATTAAACGGAAAGGAAAATTCCAGAAAAAGACCCAGCTTAAGCAGATGAGAAGTGACTGGATCTTACTCTGGGTTTGTGAAGAAAAGAAGATGGGTGGGTTTGTTCTTTTTGACTTAGAAATACATCTATTGTACTTTGAGTTCACATACTTTGAGTCTAAGGGAAAAAAATATCAGTTTACACGATTTTAAACAGACTGGGCCCTATTTTCCACAGGTGCAAAGTGAGACGCAGAGTGACTTTGCTAGTGTCATACCAGTGCATTGCTCATTTTCATGCCATGTGCGCACATCGTCAAAATAACAAATGATTTTGTGCCCGCTTTCTGCTCGTAGGAGTGGTGTTTTTTAAATATATATAGTGAAGAAGGAACCATATTAAAAAAATTATCTATTTCATTATCAGAATTAAGCACATACTGCAGTTAAAAGGTCATTTGGATTGCTGAAGATGTGTTTAAGGTATTCGGATAAGTCAGGTGGACCATTACAACACAGAAGGTTACAGCATTCTTTGTGGCATGTTGTATGTTGTGTAATGTTGCCACGCATGATGCAATCTGGGCTGCTGGGCAAAGGCACCATTGTAACAGTAATCATCCGTAGATCCTTTTGAAGGTGAGGTGACACACTATTCCGATTGATTTATTCCATGTTGCACCCAAAACACACCTCTGAACAATTAAGAGAATTAGGACAACCTTGCTCTGGTGCAAAGTCTGGTTTTTCCACCGTCAAAACAGCAAAACGGATTTGAACACGTCTGTAATTGTTCATTGCATAGCCCATTATGTTTTCTATTTTGATTCGTCTCCCGGCTCAAACATGAAGTTTTCTATGTTCACATTTTAAATGCGTTTTAAAAATTCAGTCAGAAATTAATTGAAAACATGAGGGAAATTCCAGAGCAGAATATGTGGCGTACAGCATTCCCAAGCTGAACATCTTTCAGGTAGAGAAAATTGTCTGCTTTTAATGGTCATTCCGGTCTGAAACAAAATCCCGCAAAATGCCAGAAAAGTACAAATCTAGTCTTTAGGCTTTTATGCTATGTTGCTGTTTTTCTCAAGATAACATCCATTTTCTCCATTTTAGAGCTTGAAGATAAGCATCACAACTTAAGAGAAAGGCCTCAGTTTCATCTGAAGGGCCACAGCAGCGATAAACATTAGAAAAATCCGATCTGAACGGAAAAGCTGAACATGGTGCTACTCAGATATGATGGGTGTTTGTGTTTCAGTGAATAAGCATGCTACCACAGAAGGGCCCAACGTTATCTGGCAACAAAAACGTATACAAGCACTTAAAAGGTGGGAAAAAAGAGCGAGCAGGGAAAGGAAAACAAAGTCTGTCCGTGGGAGATGTCTGACATGCATCCTGATATTTAGGTGTGTGGTGAATGAATGAACGTCAGCAAGTAGCATAGCATTATTCTGAAAGCTGCTCATGGGAGTTTCTACCTAAAGTTAAATTAAAGTTACAGTTTAAAGATATTCAATTCCAGTGTGGCCACTCCAAATTCACCCACCCTAGTACCGTGATTATACAAAAAAAAGGTGGGGGGGACACAGAAACAACAATCATAACAAAAACAGACATTAATTACTATGGAGAGAGAAAAAAAAGGTAAATAGAAATAATAAGAATAATAAAAAATGGTGGGATGGAGAAAACAAAGTGTAGGGGAATGCAGAATACAAACAACCATAACAGACATAACATTCATTAAAAGGACATCAAACTACAAAACAGTAAAAGTACCAAAAGGCAGGTGGGTTCGCCGCCCACCGCAGTGACCCGGTGCCCCCCCACCCCCCACCCCCAACACTGCAGGATGATCGAAGGAAGGCCCATACATACAACGTCCCCCCCCCCCCTCACCTGGAGTGTGGCAGACCCCCGCCCGGCCCAAACCAGTGTGCGAAGTACGAGGGGGTCTGGGGGGTCCTACACCCCCGATTAACTCATGTGACCCCCTGAAAGCCTCTAAAGCAAAATTTTAAGGGGGTAAGATCGGTATTGCTTAACAATTGGGAGATGGGGACCCCCCCCCCCCATGGATATTGACAGATATTTCACACACTGACCCAAACCCAACCCCCCAATTCGCCTAGAAGGGCCCAGAGCTTCCCAAGATTCCCCGGACCGCCCGCCAGGGCCCCACCACGGTGCAGCAGAACCAAGGACCACCCGACCCGCGACCCACGAGAGGAGGCCCCCCACACCGGCCAGGGCCGCCTGCACCCCCCTATGATGGATCTTCCACATGGTGGGCCCCCCACCCACGCAGGGCCAGGACAGAGACCAAGATATCTGATTGATTGGTCTTGCCTCCTCTAATTCCTCGGACCCCCCTTCTCTACAATCTGATTGGTTATATATCTCTGAACCAATCATTTTTCGTTCTGTGTAAGTAAAACTCCCAAGAGCCCGAAAGCTTCCTGCTGCGTCGTAAACTTTAAGGTCTTTGAAACTGCCTAGCTTGGGGCTGCCCTTCATCCTGAAGGTACGGCCTTCTACGCCGTAAGGTGGCAAAGAGATGGTTCTTCGCTAAAGAACCTCTCAGCAAAACATGTTGCTGCATTGCAAAGCTCTTCACACTTCGGGAAGGCCATCGCCATGGTTACAGAAGCATTAAATTCTGAATAAATGGGACCTGGAAAGTGAAGGCTCCTTGACTAGCTGAGAAGCATGTGGGTCAGGAGTTGTCAGTATGACTGAGACAGGTCTGTAGCACCAGACACTCTCCTGCCAAACGTCGAACAGCAAGCTGGTCTCCCTCCAGCAAGGTGTTGTAATTATATGCAGAACACCTACTCTATTTTTCATCCATTAATGAGGAAACTCACCATGTCATTTAATATAATGCACCGGTTAAATAATCTGGGAGGAGCTCTGGTTTTTCTGCTTTGAATTCAAACCAAAACATTAATTCCCTGTTATTCCCAACATAGAAAAAAATGAGCAACAAATGTTTTGACCTCTCAGATATTGTTTTAGTAGGCCTCTGA
>JAODJW010000036.1:222521-234342 GCA_026777045.1 Hyperopisus bebe | reverse complement strand
AGGCCTCAGGTGGACGTGAGCCTCCAGTCTCCTCAGCCCAGTCCTTCCCAGTCCATGACGTCTCTGTGAAAGGTTGCCCATCCTCTGGAAATTACAGTTTGTCTGCCACAGCCAGGTGTTACCTGGGCGTCCCCTCGGCCTGCTCCAGCCGCTCAGGTTCTCAGCAGTGAGAATCCTGCGAGTCGGATCACCCTCAGGGAAACGCGCCACATGGCCGTAGTGCCGTAACTGACGCTTCCTCATAATGTGGGTAATGTGCTTTAAACCAGCAGTACCCAAGGATTCACCGAAGAGGCACAGTACCAAAGGAATCCAGTCTCTGTCTCAGGTCACTGGTCTTGCAGCCATACCCCTTTCCAGTGACCTCATGACCCTCCATGCTCTCCTAATCCGTCTGTTATCTTCACAGGGAGAGTCACCAGAGACACGAATGTCGCTGCAGAGGTAAGTGAACCTCTCAACGCGATCGACATTCTCCCCGCAGACAGACACACTGCTGATGGCTGACCCAAGAGGTCATTAAAGGCCTGAATCTTGGTTTTTATCCAGGACACTCACACGCCCAGACACTCAGACTCCTCACTCAGTCTCTCAAGAGCCCTGATCAGCATTTCCATTGACTCCACAAAGATCACAGCATTGTCAGCAAAGTCAAGATCAGTGAATCTTTCTTCACCAACAGATATCACACAGCCTCTGGACCCCATGACCCTGCCTAACACCCAGTGAACAGAGTATGAGCAAGAACACACCCCAGATGAACACCAAAATCGACTGGAAAGAACGCAGAGGTTCTGCCTCCACTCCGCACAGCACTCACAGTACTGATGTACAGGCCAGTCATGACGTCCAGCAACTATCGAGGGATCCTGCGGGGTCTCAGGATGTTCCACAGGGCAGCTTGATCAACTGAGTTGAATGTTTTACGAAAATCAACAAAGACTCCAAAGAAACTCTGCCGCTATTCACGTTTGCACTCAATCAGAACCGAGTGCCAGGATAGGGCCGATGGTAAGCAAGCAGGTGATCACAGATCCTGGTGAGGATGACCCTAGCAAGGACCTTACCCAGCACTGAGAGCAGTGTTATCCCCCTGTAATTGCTGCAATCTAGGCCATCACCTTTCCCTTTCCAGGCAGGGGCAACAAGCCCTGTTTTCCAGTCAGATGGCATGACGCCTGTCTCTCAAACTGAACCAAAGATTGCTTGCATTGCTAGGAGAACAGCTTTACCACCAGCTTGGAGAAGTTCACTCCAGATACCACGGACCACTGCAGCCTTCCTTACTCCTAGCTGGTTCACCACCTTTGTATTCTCAGTGAGATCATGTGGTTCGCAGCTAATAGGACGATCAGCCTCAAAAACTGTGGACTCATAGATGTCCAACATCTTAGCCAGAGGATCAGCTTGTAGCAGCTGCTCAAAGTAGTTGGTCCAGAGGGTCACAGCAGCATCATCTGTAAGGACCTTCCATCACTTGCCCTGACTGTAACTGAACAGATTTTGATGAGCGTAATGCTTTGATTCCTCTGTACGGAGGACGTGGAACCATAGATGGTGTGTCACTTGCTCACAGATTCCTTTAACAAACACCTCCTTATCTGCCCTCAGATCACCCGTGGCCATTCTTCTTAGTTCCTGGTACAAATCAGAGTTGCCATCAAGCTGTTCACGGTCACTCCTCTCAATAATATTAAGGGTCAAGAAACATGGAACCATTTTCATCATGGTTGCCAGACCCAGTGGGGACCGACACAATCCTCATAGCCAGCCCAACCAGTGCCAGTGGTCGTACTGAAATCACCCTTGACCAGAGGAGTGTCGCCTTGTGGGCATCCATCAACCACCAAGCAAAGTTGCAAAAAAAATGTCTACCTCATCAAGATCTCACTCGCCACAGTTGGAGCATACATGGAGACAACAGTCAAGACACCCAGAAGGTGCCTTAATCTGAGTCTCAATACTGCTCGAATGGAGTGACATTAGACACCATTGGGTTGAACTGATCCACCACAGCAATAGATGTTCCCTCCTGCAGAAGTCTGGCCACTTCCTGGTCCGCATACTTCAGAGAGTGCTGCCTCTGAAATGCAGAGTTTATGAAGCTCCTCACACAGCAGAGGAAGATGGTCGTCATGCTGGAGAGACAAGACATCCCATAAGCCAACCTGGATGGACCGCTTCCTATTAGAACCCACGTGTTGCTAAGCACCAGGCGACGCCTCAGCACCACACCAGCTGTGATCCCCAGCAGGCCTGACCCTATTGGCTTTCTGACGGCTTGGACTCTTCTGGGGATGAGGCTCCTGAGGGTTTTCCGCATTCCCCTCATGATGCGTGCAGTGATCCTGTTGGTGGCTGCAAAGAGGAGAGAAGAAAGGAATCCTGCCCACCGTTTTGCAGCTGGGTGAAGTTTTTACAGTGTCAAACCCACCACCAACCCACAAATTTTTCCCTGCAAGTTGGAGGACTGCTAAGTACAAATTCTAACTGCTTAACCCATATCACCCAACTCTAGGTATCTGAATGATGCCATTTTTACTGCTGTTGTGAAGGATGACCTATTTAAAGACAGCAAACCAGTTATATTTTTTAGTTTTGTTTTTCTGTAACATGGCTGACCTGAAAATCCTGTCGGGAATTAAAAATGTGCAGCATTACACGATGGGTGTGTGAGTTTGCTAATTTGTGCTTTTTTTAAATATCTAATGGACTACGACTGCAATAATGTTTAAAAACAAAGCTTTCAAAAAAATCACCTTGTTTACTATCGCCATAAAGCAAATGGCACATTAATTCCCAGGCAGTTTCTCCCGGAGAGTGTCCATGCCTGGGCAGCTCCAGCCCAGTGTTCCTACCTCCCGCTGGCTTGTTTTGTGGGACACGGGGTCAGACAAGAGCCTTGGAAAGCACACAATATGAGCTCCTACAAAAGTGCCAGAGGCTCTTTTAAAATGGGGGTTTATGAACTCAGGTTCCTCTCTTCTGAGGGGACACATGGAATTAATGTCTTTGTCTAGGGATTTTTAAGAAGTATTGCAAGCCCCTAAAAAAATGCACCCGGCAGAATGGTGCGAAAAAAAAAGGAAGTTTGAACGTTTCGCACAGTAATATTTGCCTTGCACTTTTGCACGAATGCAGCCTTTAATCTGCCTTCACTTCCTCAAGCAATTTTCTCTCTTCAGCCTGGGCCAATTTAGCTCCCTGGATCAGTACTTTATGCTCTCACTGTTGGTACATAAATAGAAAATATTGTGCAGACACCAAAGATAGAGCTGTCTTTTGGGGCTGCCCTGAAGCATAATAATGCAGAAAGATACAGCTTGTTAACGGACAGTGACTCTGATCAATCACCGGCTCTGCTGGCAGCGGACAAATGAATCCAAATATAGCGTCAGGGGACGACGGAATGAGGAGCGTATACAGTGATGGTGCATTCATTTAGCCAATGAGATGCTAGCAATGACACGAAATCCATTAAGCACTGCTGTGGTTAGGTTAGAGTATTATTGTTTCAAGTTTCAATTTTTGTTACATACACAATCATATACTTTACCTCTGTGTAGTGAAATGCTTTATGGATATGGAAGGAAATATGCAATACAAAGACACTAGAAAATAGGATAAAAAGAATAATCTGGAACAGAATAACAATGAAAATACCAATAAAGATAAAAATTATTGCAAGACAGACAAAAATAGAGTGCAGTGTATCAACAGCTGTAAAAGATGTGCAATAACAGTGTGGGATGAGAAAAGTGTACAAAGTGCGTGTGAATGTGTGTGTGTGTGTGTACCCTGTGATGGAACAGTGTGTCACCCTGGGTGTACACTAACTTGGAGCACCACACTGTCCGGGATCATTTCCAAGCCCCCCCACTCCAGACCCTGACCAGGATAAACGGTTAGATGATGGATGAAGGCTGTTGCCTGTGGCCCACAGCTTCCTCAGAAGTCGAGCAGATGCAAACCAATCTGAGCGCTTACGGGACATTCTGGAACATTCCCGACAGCCCTTTCGTGTAATACCCTGCTCATCATTACCCTGCTGTATTGTGAGACTGTATGCGCTTGTGAGCGAGTCTTCAAAGAGTTGAGAGTCATCCCTCATAAACAGACAAACTTAGCGACGATGGGGAACGACACCCAGGCCGCCCAACACGGTGGCAATTATGCAGAAACGCGGAATATTAGCTCAGCGGCTAACCAACTGTTTGCCAGTGAGCTTTGAAGCTCAAGCCGAGCGTGAAGAAGCCTCTGACATTCCGGTACTCATCTCGATCCGCACGCTTAAGCAGAGCAGCCGGGGACCGCGAGCATGCAGACCCGTACGGTTTCCGAGTTCCAGCTGGCACGCTGCATTTTTAATGAGAATTTAAATTTAAAAATGGGAGAATGCTAAAATGGATAATGCCCTTCGTTATGCCTAAGAAGAGGAAGAGGAAATGACCCGTTAGCTCCCTGATGAAGACGTACCAGCTGAAATATTCTGGGCAGCGACCGGTGTTACTTGCTGTTAGGATGCCCATTAAAAAAAATATAAATAATAATAATAATATATTCTTCTTATTATTATTATTATTATTATTATTATTATTATTATTATTATTATTATCATTATTGTGAATGCAGTTCAGTGCCCTGGTAGCGTGCCATTCTCAGACAAAATTATGTTTTGTTCTTTCAAGCTGCATGAAAAATTACTACTGTCGTATAACAGAGAAATATGAGAACGTATTCTTAGGCTAATAATAGTCTATTAGTAGATAATGAGCTCGTTTTCTGTTTGGTTTTCAGATCAGAAAGAGCTGCAAAGTGAAACTGAGTCGTAACAATGGCAAATGCAGACCACCGCCCCCCCGTCTTCCTCCCCAAGCCTGCCAATAACCCCTCCTCCCAAAGGAGGAGGACCTGTTGGTAAAACTACCCCAGGAACTGGTGGTAAAACTCTTCTGTGGGACCAATCTATTACAATCAGGCAAGAACACCATCGGCAGATTGCCTGGCGTGGGGGGAGAAAGCATTTCCACTGTACGGGACATTTAGCAAGAACCACTGAGTCCAACAAAGGCAACAAAAAAACCTTTATCGTCGTAAAACACGGAGAACACGACTATGCTGCATTGAATTTGTCCTTTAAGCTGATATAATGCAAATTCAGTGAGCCGTTTTAAAAATCACATCCATCCATCTTCAAACTTGTTCCTGGTGGCTTCATGGTTCCTGGAGCCCGTCGTGGCCCCCACAGGGTGCAAAGCATGGATACACCTGCAGGGGTATTGATCATCACGGTGGAAATGCAAATTCAGTGAAGCGTCCTGTCTCCTGGAGCTGATCGCCTGTTTAATTGCTAGCATATTGAACATAAGAGTTTGAATAAACACATAACATTGGCCGTTTCAGAGAGGGCGACGACTTAAAGCGACCACACTGTAGGCTTGTGGGTTTGAGTCCCGCCGTGGGGTTTCCAGTGTGTTCGTGTCCCCTTCCTCCTGATCTTTCGGTGGGCTGGGGCCCATAGGGTTCGTGCTCCGGGTTTGTTTACATGGGATGGCTTCCAGGCTCGGAGTGACCCCGCACTGCATAAACGGTCAGGGAAAACAGATGGATGAGTGCATTGCATTGTGCTTTTCACCTCCGATTCCCCTGCTGGGTGACTCCAGCCCGAGCAGATCAGCCAATGGCTGCAGGGCATTAAGGCGCTCGAGGCTATGCCAGTACTGCATCTGCCCCCCCGCCCGCTATCTTCACAGGCTGCGGCAGGGCCTTCGCTCAGCCAAACAACCGCGTGTCGATTAATCACCATCCACCCCCCAAAGTTTGGTGGCTCTGTGGGTATCATGCAGCGCCCGCACCTCATTTTCAAGGCACCATGCTCTGCCGGAGGACACCATTGGATTCTTCTAGCCATTCTATGTGGTCTTGCAGACCTGTATTTATATAAAATATATATCCCAGTAATGGGAGTGAGCCAAAGCTATAGATCTGAAGAGGCATTGTCAGTTCTTATCACCTATTTTGGCTGGAGAATTGCAATCAAACTCACTAAGTCCACCTTCCCCCCTCTATCTCGCCACATAAAAGGCCCCCCTTTTCTCCAATTTCCGTCAGCCCTGAGAGGGTGTTTGCTGTAATTTCCCCACCTGCATGCACACAGGGCAGGGAAGGATCACATCAATACCTCACTAAATAAGCTAGGCAGTCACTGGGGACAGTCTGTTTCCAGGTAGATAGAGTGACCCAGCTGCCATGCCAAGACCGTTCCCGCGTTCCTGCGGTCTCCAGGCATCGGCCGCGAGGAGGGCTACGCAGACGACCCAGGCTATGTCATCCGCCAGTTCCGCCCTGGTCTGCATCTCCATAGCAACAGCCTCAATCCTACGGCATGAATAAAACAAACGTTAAGGGCCAGTATGACATCCACGTGACAAAAACTCTCTGGGTTACACAGGCGTGTGTGTGTGTGTTTTTGTGTGTATGTTTTTGTGTGTATGTTTGTGTGCACGCAAATGTGTTTACTTCAAACTCTCCAAATTTAACCTTCATTAAAGTCCATGTCAAGAGATTCCCCCCTCAAGCTTTCCATAGCAAGGCAACAATTTCCTTTATTAAGTCGGATGTGACCGAACTGGCACTAACACTGATTACAAATTGGAGTTCGAAAGAATTCTCCATTAGCAACGCCAGCTAGTGAGTAATTAGGGCGAAGGTTCGCAGGGATAAAATGGTAGGATAATAGCAAAGGCAAGGATTAAACACAGTAAAGGAGTCCTGTTTCCTGCATTTTCTTGCCCAGACGTCCCCCCAACAATCAATCTCCCTCCGTCGTTCATCTACAGAGATCTAGTTTTGCAAATTTTTCCCCAACTGCTAAAATATAACCTTCTCACTTCTATCATCAAGAAGTCTTCATAAGGAAGAAATAATTATTCTCTTTGATTAAGGTGGAATCAATTTACATTTGCATTTTGGAGCTGGAGTGTGTGATTAATCAGGGCCTGCTGATTGCATTTTCATACGGAAAGCAGCACAAACACCCAGGCCTGTGTAGGACCATTCAGCGGTTGAGGAGATCGTGTTGCTGATGTGAAAGTTGGAGTGATATTATTAAGTCATTCTATTAGCCCTTCCTGGGTAGAGAACATTGGGGTGGCTCAGAGAGTTAGGCCTCGTTGCCGTCACACGGAAAGATACCGACGTGAATCTCACCCATGTCTCTGCTGGGCTCTTAGCTTGACACAAGGACACCTGGTAGGTAGCTGACCTTGCACTCTGACCCCAAGCATCACTCCTGACTGTGTATATACAGCTCTGGAAAAAATTAAGAGACCACTGTATAGTTTTAAAAAATATATGCATTTTTAAATCCTGGTTTAATCCTGCCTCTGCTGGCAGAAGGGTACGATCCGACCCAGGCTGCTTCCAGGCTCAGGGTTTCTAAGACAGCAACAAGAAGAAGGTGAAGCAGGACACACTGGCAATAACCAGAAACCAGCCAGGTAAAGGGCAGAAGCACCTTTGTAATGCCAGAGATGACCGGTAAGTTATCCGACAGTTCCTCAAGGATCGGAAGATGACATTAAGTGACCTTCAAAAGGAACAGAAACATTAAGTCCAGGTGTGAAGTGCACTGCTAGGACAGTCAGGCTCCTAGAAGCAGGACTGAAGTTCCATATAACAAGTAGGAAGCCCTTCATCAATGAGAAACAGGGGAGAGCCAGGCTTTATTTTGCAAAAAAAATAAAATATATATATATATATACATACACACACACACACACACACACACACACACACACACATTCACAGACGCACACCCATACACTCACAAATGAGTGAGACTACAAATTATCTTATGGTCTCGATTTTTCCCGGAGTTGTATGAGAGTGTCTAGAGGAGAGCATGATGGGATATGCAAAAACTAAAGAATTTCAATGTATCTATACTTGTGCAAATGGCAAATAAAACACCATCTCAAATATATATATTGTGCCTTTATGGGCCAAATGAAGCATGCTTTCGTACAGAATAAGGTATGGTGTAAAAACAAGCAAAGTAAGAACAACCATTAATATTGGTGGCTTGGGAAAATATATATAGTCATTAATTATTAAAGCCTTTTTCTGTAGAAAAACACTTGAAGTGATGTCAACGGTAAGCGATTTCTCGAGTTCAAAGCCTCCAGTATGGAAAAGGACAGCAGACGGTGTTTAATTTACCTATAGCGTTAGTCCCATCTTTCCGGCTGATGCATGACACGCAGCTGCTTGAGAAGAGCATGACTGAGGAAAAATAGCTCTAGAGTGCGTGACCCATACAGCTGTGGGTGGCCATTTTGGGCAGCCATCTTGGGAGGTCATGCAATAGTGAAACAGATACACATAAATTAAATATTATAATTGGTATATAAATAAAATTAGATAAAATTAAAATACAGACGCTCCCCAGGTTACTGTGTTACGATATTTCGATTTTACGATGGGTTTTCCAATTCCATTCTGTTTTTCACTTTCAGTACATCAATAAATGAATTACATGAAATATTCAACATTTTATTATAAAGTAATAAAATGTGTTAATGATTTTGCTTAACCGTAGGCTAATGTAAGTGTTCTAATTATGTTTTAAGGTAGACTAGGTTAAGCTATGATGTTTGTTTGGTTAGATGTACTATATTAAAATGCATTTTCACCTTACGATATTTTTGCCTTACAATAGGTTTATCGGAATGTAACCCCATCCTAACCCGGGGAGAGTCTGTAGTGACTGCAGTAGGTTGCAAGTGAAAATAACTTACTTAGTAGCTTTCTGTAAAATTACCTGCTGTCTGAGATGAAATAATGAGATTTGGAAAATATAATCGAAACTTTTGGCAGAGACAAAGACACAGATATGTACATGCAAAGTCTCCCGAACTCAATGGCATTATCCGAGGAAAAATGTGCGAGTTTTTCACCTCCTCAAAGCTCAAAGGTGACAGAGGAGAATTTAATATTAAATTAAGATCATTTTCTTTGCTGAACGCAAAACAAAAGAGTGGCTTTCAATTTCCCCCTTGCCAAACTCAGTAGTGTGACAGGTCATCAGTTGCCTGTTGCCCCCCACAGACACGATCTCGTGTCCCAGATGCTCAAAATGAACAGTTAACATCCTGAATGATGACTATTCGAAATTTGAATCTTGCTTGCCCACTAGGCTCATACATGAATGTCTGTGCTTCTTATGCAGGATTAATTTCCTGTAGATAGCTATTTACTTTTGTCAGTTTGTCTCCCAGCTGCTTTGACTCTTCGGGGTCACAGAGAGGCTTGTAGCCCATCCCAGGCAGCTTTGGGTACAATACAGGGGAAAGCCCATGATGGCATGTCAGTCCATCTCAAGGACATAGACAAACACACTACTGCTTACTCAGAGTCACCAGTTGGCCTAACTGCATGTCTTTGGACAGGGGAGGATGCTGCAGCAGCGTAGGGCTGGGCAACATAGAACAGACTGGAGGTGAGATTCACACCCTCTCCCCGGAGCAGTAAGGCACCATGCCACCTCTCCACAATTTCTATTCCTTAAAAAATAACTGGCAATAAATGACAAAAAAAAGCTTGACCTCAGCACTGATTTTTCTGTTCTACACTCAAATACCAAGCAATCATGCAAATGGTTGCAAGGTCATGCAGCATTCAGGTCCAGCCACACCCGTGAGTCACGTCGCATTTCCCTGCTCACGCAGCACCAGACCTAATCGCTTTTCTTCATCTCTGTTTAGCTGGGAGAAAAAAAAAAAACACGAAATCAGTTTGACTTTTAGTTCAAGCTGAGCGATTTGAACCAAAGCCTGATATAAACCCATTTTGGCTGGAAAAACAAGCTTCGCAAAATACTCTGCCAAGTACAATGAAAAGAAATACAACAATCTGACGAATCGGCGGAAGATTGAAAGAGGAGAGAAAATAATGTACAGGGAACTTGCTGGGTCTTTCAACGGCCCTGAAAGGAAGGACAGCAGACAACGTGTAAACACCGTGTTGTGACCAGTTGTGATTTATGTATAACTCTTAGGGCAATCATTGCAACATTATACATCCTTTTATCCTTGTTGTATAACCCAGACTTCAAAACGACTCCACTGCAGCTGGACAAAAGAAATAGCCTATTTTCACACTTGTTGCTCGAACCCTTCCCACTGGGTCAAGACATTCAATGCAGTGAGAGAACTTCACAGACAAGATCCTCAGTTGATGAGATTAACTCACAGCGTGGTTGGTGAAGGAGCCAAACTGTGGACAGGGGCTGTGAATCCAGGGATTTTTCCACCAAATGCAGTGGGGAGCTTAAAGCATACAGGGAGGAAATATGTCCCAAATTAGCTTCTCTTTCTGTTTTTATGTGATGTGTGGCGGGGCACTCTCAGAGCGTTTTGGCTTCGTCTAAGTGTGAGAGCGGAATCTCCATAAATCACCTCTGTCAAAGGCGTTTCAGGTCACTGGCTGGGGTTTCCTTGAAACATTTAAAAATTATTTATTATTGAAGTTCTTACTTCTAAGGCCATTGAGAATCTTATCGAAGGTATGTATGCTTTGTCTGGATGCGGGGTCACTAGAACAATTACTATTTTGCACTGGTGCCTTGTCGAATCCTTTATACAGTATATTTGTAAGACATTAAGCCATGACAGATTAAGGCAGATTTCACTGACCCACCTTGATCAATGTCTCAGATTATTGTGGTTTCTTGAAACAATCTTCTATTGGACCAATAAAAAATGTTCCCAAATACCTTAATATCATTCCTGTGTCCTGTGGGGGGGACACTGTGAAGGCCACGAGACACCCTAAAAGTATGGGGGGGGGACAAAGCTGTAGGCCATCAGCTTCGATTTGGGTGCACATTTGGCAATTCTTTATTGCGTCTTAATAGGACTTCAGCAAGAACAGGCGGAAACTCATAACAGTTAGTTCAGCTTTTATTGAGTTCTGCAGGAAGCAAAGAGAGAATAGACACTGACTTCCTTTAGAATGGAATCTGAATAAAAACAAATGGATCCGGCAGAAGAGCAAACCGATGAGTCAGCAAACTCTGGACAGCGTAAAAAATGAGGCTTTCTGTCTGGACAATGATTCCTTTCGGAGCAAAATGTCTCCGATGTCACTGGCTCTGAGTCAACGCCGGCGGCACTGCCTTCTGGAGCTGATTAGGCGCACGGCGTTGCGGCAACGACCGAGTTTTTAAAACATATCGCCGCATATTAAACAGCTTGCGAAGCCACGGTGCCGCTCAGACGGAAACAGTGTGATGCTGGCAGAGGCAAGAAACTCCCGCCCGCTGTTAGATTGCAGAGCTGAAAATGGGTTTAAATTCAGCAAATCCGGAATCTCTAGTAGGAAGCTTATTACTTGCAACCTGGGGCAAATCACCTTGAAAAGCCATTACACTGTTATCTATAAGCCTCTGTAGATCGGATCTGACGTGTTCTTCCCCAGCAGTGAGAGGGAAAAAAAATTAAGTTACCACACAAAACTGCTTTGCCTGTGGATGGTTTGTTATCATTGTTACCCTAAAATCCAAATGATTTTACACAGTTAAATACTGCTAAGCAAATGCTGCAGCGGTAATAACAGGGCAGCTGATTTCTCCACTGGGGGAATTCAGCGAACAAACAAACACACACACACACACACATACATCTAAATGGGGACCTTCCATTCATTTCTATGGGAAAAACCCTAATCACAATCACAACCAGTACACTATTTTTCAGGTCCCCACAAAGATCTGTGAATGCAATCAAAAAACTAAAAATGCCCAAGTCTTGTATTTTGCTTG
>JAODJW010000036.1:192933-222412 GCA_026777045.1 Hyperopisus bebe | reverse complement strand
GCTTGGTTACTTTTGGTTAAGCTATAACCTTAACCAAAAGTAACCAAGCAAAATACAAGACTTGGGCATTTTTAGTTTTTTGATTGCATTCACAGATCTTTGTGGGGACCTGAAAAATAGTCCCCACAACATCAAAATAAGAGGTCATTACACTGTGGGGAACATTTGGTCCCCCGCAATGTAATACAAATATAATCCACACACACACACATACACACAGAGCCATCTTTTCTGGAAAAGAGCTTGTTTTCATATTTCAATGTATTTATTACATTGTGGCATGTTCACTGGAGGAAAAACAGCAAGACACTTTGCAGAAAACTGGCACCTCTGGATTATTACTGTGTGGCTGGTATTGTCTGTAACATGCAACAAAATACGCATTAAGCATGCATTAACTGTGAATGCATACACGCATTAAATACAAATAAATGGAATCACTAACACATGTAAACGACCATACCCATCCATGTCTACTACAAAGTTACTCCCTGCTTTTTGGACATTCAGCTTCATATACCTCCTAATCAAAACACTGTAACCTTTTTTTAATTTTATTCAGCCCTGATCTGATTTATCCGGTCAGTCCCATTTATCCTGGCACTGGTTTATATTTTAAAGTCTTTACAGGTTTGGACTGTGATGACAGATCAAATACAAATGACTAACAAACTGCCAGCATGTCATGTGTCTGCTTGTGACCTAGTGGTCTGCAGGTGACCTAGTGGTCTGTTTCAGAACAGGGAGGAATCACATGAAAAGTTTTCCCCGCTTTCAGTCATTTGAATGGTCAGACTTTTTATGCTGAATAAACACTTGACTTAATTATAGTAATAGTCCCCTAAGTATCTGAGTCATGAGCCTTTGTAGCCTAGAAGTGCCCAGCTGACTTGGGTCCCCACAAACCTCATTCACAGAGCATGAATTTAGCTCAGTACTGAGATTTAAAGAGACAGTGCTAAATCTTAAAGGTTCACATCACGAGCCTGGGGCATTGGGTGCTGAAGCCCTAAATGAATCCAAATCAGCCCTGATTGATTTGTTCACATCTAATGTTTTAACAGGCATATTCTCAATTTGAGAATTACATGCAAACCAAGCATCTAGGGCTGTATTTCCCAAAAGTTCTACCACGATCATAACTTCCGAGAGAGAAAATTCAATATGGTGACCTGCGGACAGATGAGGTCACAAGGCTAAGCTCCAGGTGTCTTAAGATCCGTACCACGCCCCTGATTTACACGTACAGTGCTATGATTTAAAGGTACAGTGCGGATATTCAGATGTACCATGCTGTAACTTGAAGGTACAGTATGGGCTTCATGTCCGGTGTATTTAACCAAAGAGGACAAAAAAATCAATTCAGAAAATCAGAGTTCCTTTGTGCTAATGGCCTGTTGGGAAGTTGCACGGCAGGTATCATTTTAGCACGCTGTTCCCATGAGATGGCGCTGTAGCGCCCAGGCCATGGACGTGCCACCGGCTAGGCCGCACACCTGCGAGGAAGAGGCAGCAATAAACGACAACCTGGGTTTAGGGACCCGGTACTGAGCCCGTGCTTGATTAGCATCGTCCGGAGGAAAAGGAGGGGGAAAGATTAAGGATGAGAAAAAATCCCGAGAGAGAGAGAGAGAGAGAGAGAGAGAGAGAGAGAGAGAGCGCCTGAAAGCCGAAATCTGGCACACAACCCATCTTGCAGATGCACCTCTCCACCCACAGTGAGCAGTCAAGACCCCAGAGGACCAAACTCAGCAGAACTGGAGGTGCGAGGCTGCTGATTAAATCCACATATCAGAATAAGTGGTCTAAGGGAATCCAATACGACGTCAGCCAACAGATGGTTGTCCATTTGTCATCTTGCAAACTTGCATCCCTCTGTAACAGGCAAGACTCTTTCCACACGTTGGACATTGTGTGAGTACAGAACTCAATGACCAAACCCAGGGCCCTCAATGCCAAAATGCAGGTGATGAAAAGAATGAATATGCCACTGATTTATCAAAACATTTATATGAAGATCCACAGAGAGAAAGAGTCCATCAGACTCCTAAGCTTCATGCAAACACTCTCCCAGGTCACTGAGAGAAATGACTGTCTGAAATGCATCCAGATTGAGGAAATTCCCTCCTACATGGCAATACAGATAAAGAGCAAAAAATGCTTTCTTCATCCTTCTCTCCATTGAGATCGCCACCCTTTCAGCTCATTCAGGGTCAAAATTATCCTGAGCTCATATTCAGGTACATGCCGCAGGTTCATTTTGCACCGGCTATGATTCCATCGCATTAGGGACGTGCATCTCCATCACGGAGGCCGATGCGGTACACATGGAGATGCATTGCCAATGATATGATGCATTAGAGATACATATGAAGCAACTACTAATGCGATACGATGATTCCGCCCTGTTGCAAGTCAGTGCGATTCCACGCAATGCGATGTGTTGCATTGGTGGACACGTCTCCAACTCACATGAGACTTGGCCTGAAGACTTGATAGGAATTGACGACTGACAGCAGTGGAGAACCAGATAGGAGAGAACTCTCTTGGGAAACAGTTTAGAGAGGGGCAATCAATCTAAAAATCGAATTTTTGTCACATTTTTAAATTATAAAGGCATAAGGCCTCTAATAATAAGTGTACATAATAATCAATACGATTGTGAAGCTCCCTCCTCGTCAACTCACAGTCTTATACCTGTTGCTGGGGTTCGTTCTGGCTTCGTGGTTATAAAGGTGGCAGGTGATGTTTATTAGGATATAATCATATATTTAATCTCCTTCTTAAAAGTACAAAACTTCCCGGCTTGGTACTACACTTTCACCCCTGCTCCCCGCTCCCGCGCCAACTCTCCCTCTCTCTCTTCTCCGCCTCTCCTCTCACCCTTGCGCTCCATCCGCAAGCTCAGAGAAGTAGACCCACCTCAACATGACATAGCCAAATTAAACTCTTACAAGATTATACTGATGCAAAGATGTCAGAATCCTGCATCCTTAGTTCATCCCAAAATGTATCTGCTGGACACTTTTTTAAAATCAGGGCAATCGCATCGTGATTATATTGGTGCACTGATGTAAATCGGCGAATCTTACCATTCCTAGTTCACAAGTATTCACTCATTCACCCAAACAGAGGCGGAACACCAGCCTGAAGTGATCACACATGGGAGACCTGCATGAATTATTTGATCCCGTAACCCTGGAGGTGTAAGGTGACTCCAACCAGTCACTTATCTTACATTTAAAAATGTCCCATTTAAAGGGTATGTTTTTATATTATATTCGTATAACCTTGGCAAATTCTACAAAAAATTTTCCTTATGATCAAACCACAGAATTGAATTCTGTGGCACTCTTTTGGTAATGGACAGACCTTCTAAAACAGAAGCATGGTGTTCAAATGCACCAGATCCCCAGCCACGACCATTGATTCTCACTACACGTACCAAAGGATCTCTAACTGATGTCCGACGGGCAGCCAGACTGGAATTTTTTCGGCTGAATGAGCCCAGTGAAATTTCTGACTTCATCTCTGCACGATTCTCAGAACAAGCTAGACCTGTATCTGGTAAAAATATGACAAACGAACAGTGTCTAAAGCATGAGCTGAATTTCTCCGGAACCGGATCAGTGAGCAATTTTAACTAACTTTGAAGAGTTCAGCGCTTGTCCTGTAGGTTTCCCTAATGAAACATGACTGTTCCGTTGTCATTACAGCATGGCTGGCATTCACAGAATAATTACTCAGCATCACCACCCATTTCTCTTTCCATTGTCTTCGCATTTCGTTTATTTTCAGGAGTCCCAATTAATTAGTCAATTAATCAATTGCTTATCTGATCAGTTTGGGTTTTCAGAATACAGAGCCAATATAACAAAGAATAATTCCTATCACAGGATTTTTTTCTGAATTTAACTCGTTTTTCCTTCATACTTTCCATCATTTGGATTTCGTTTTAAGAAAGTGTAACTAGAATAATACGAGCAGGCCAGCTGTTCAGTTTAACAATAACGTGATTTTGTGGATCCATTCGTCACTTCCTGAATGGAAGCCAATCAGAAAGCAGCTGAGTGACATGTGACAGGTGTTGTTTCACTGGCAGGGATGTTTCAGAAGATGCAGCAGTTCTGAGTGTCACTTAATGGCTAAGATTTGCTGATGTAAGACAAAAGCTTTTATTTCATTCAGTGAAACAATTACACAGGCGAGTTTCCATGCAGAAATTTGGAGAGAGAATCAGGAACAGGCTTGATGAGATGCTATTACTCTCTCCCTGGAAATGCATCAAGAAATTCAGACACGACCGTCAGAAAACGTCCCAGAAGCCATATGTTCCTCCACGTGCTAGTGCTGTAACTCATGGTTCGATAATGAGTCATAATTCCAAACATGATGTTCATTATATCCTGATATGGCCACTAATTAACCATCAAGACTACATCGCTGACCGGATGACTGATAGTGGCTGTGGACCTGCGTAACCAGGCTCACCTAGTTAGCTCAAGCAGAGAACTGCACAGCTCTGCATTGGGCCGAAGATGGTGAGTGTCGGAGCCTCATGTTAGCCTGGAACGCTTCAACCGACATGCATTGCTGCATCCATCCAATTAAAGATGCATTTAAACCCAAGCAGCTTTGTAATGAGAGAGGAAGATTGCTGCATCTTGAGTGCCGAAGGAAGAAAAATCGCAACATTAAAAACATTCTGGCAGGTTGTGGTATTTAATTAATAAATAATCCACCATTGCGTAACATATAAATCAGAGAAAGTATCTTTCCTTTAGTACTGAACTGCAAATCCTGACATCAAGACTGACATCAAAAAATGCATTTACTGTATAAACAAGATGTCAGTATGTCATCCTTTTACAGTTATTATAATCTGACTATATGGCACTGTTATAGTGGATATCATTTCTACAGAGCTGGGATATTTGTTGTTTCACAGGTTCTGATTATGCTGTTAAAGTTCCAGAGTTGTTTCTTTTCTTAACACTGCAAGCAAAACAGCTGATTACAATTTCTAATAAATATCAGAGTTAAAGGCACACTTGATGAAAATAAATTTGAAAATTAAGTTATGTACAAAAACATTCATTTCATGTACAAAATAAAACAGCAAGAAATCTTTTAGATATCTGTTTAGCTGAAGTAGCTCATTTTCATTCAGCTGCTGTGTTGATTAGAAATACAGCAATCCTACAGTATATACCACTAATTACAGGAGGTGGTGTGTGTCTGGACAGGTTAGGATGCCATGTCTGCAGTCAAATGGTCACCAGCTCAAATCCCAGTTCACTGTTGGCTCCTTGAAATTGCCAGTTTCTCCAGGAACTCTCTGGCCTTGCTTTCTCTCAAAGATGTAAATTTGTTCAGATGGAAGCATCTACTAAACGAAAGAAATAACCGGGTACTACCTAAACAGCAACTAATGTTGCTTACTTATATTGGTCTGTCTTAAACATACACTGAATAAGACTTAGTGCCAAGGCATCTACATGGGCACCACACTCATGGTGGACCACAAATAACAAAAAAAAAAAACATAAGCCATTTGACTTCAGATTCAAGTATTTTCACTAGTCTAGCCCACCTTCCCGACAACACTGTCAAGCACAATAACTCACGAAGCCAGTTCAGGAGTTTCACACGCATAGTTTCACCCCCAGTCCACTGGGAGCTGAGTCTTGCATCCTAGCTAATTACGACTTAGTCGCCTCAGGTAGTAATGTCGCAATTAGCAGAGCGGGGGTGGGCGGCGACTGCTAGCATCTCTGATTGGCAGGGGCCGTCCAGGTGCTGAAAGGACAAGTTTCCAGTTAATTAGGGGAAGAACATGTGTTGTTTACTTATATCGTTTATTTTTTGTGTGTCGTGATTTTTTGGCCGAGTAGCTAATTAGTCGGTGGCATAGTTGCATATTAGCCGACTTGCATTTTCCCGTAGTAGTTAATAGGCCTTTGGTGTGGATATTCAAAGAATGTCTCTTTTTGTAAAAAAAAACTCTAGGGCTCATTGTACTATGTGTAATTCCTATAGCTACCCAATAAGGTACACGTCCTCTTTAACGAGAACAGCTATTTACGTGGATTTCACTCATTTGTACCCAGGCTGGACCGGCTCAATATGTGCTCTGTGACAGCTGTTGCTTCTGTGCCACCCGCGGTGACAGTTCCTATTAAATGGGAGCAGGGAACAAGGCGCACTGAGCACACGGGGTTGCCATGGATCCCTCTGTTTGGGTGCAATCGGGTTTTTTCTCTCTGGACTACAAAGCTACACGTTACAGCACGTAGCCGGGCACATTTATGCAAATGCACACGTTTCGCGTAAATGGAATTTGCTGAAAACGAGCAGCACTTTGTTTTGGGGGGGGGGATGTAGAATTGCAGACTCCTTCCTAAAATAATGACCTCCTTTTCAACAGTGGCACTTGAGTGATTCTGCATTATAATTTTCTTTTCCAGGAATGAGGAAAAAAACAGTCCCTTTCCTTTGTCGTAACGTGAGTTTCAATACCAAAGTTCTCCAATGCCAGCCTTTCTCTCATAACCATGATGCACCTGAAGGAGGGATGGAGACACTCTCATTACCGGCAGTACAATATAACTCTGAGCCTTGATGTTTTTTAATCCTTGAGAAGTTTTGTGAAAATGGAATAATGTTTGAAGTGAAATCAGAGATTAATGAAATGCAAAGAGAGACCCCTCTACCCCCTAGTGTTCAACAGAGTGAAGTGCGGTCGGTTAACACCCTTCCGGGCCCTTACATTAGCACCCTTAACGATGCTGTTAATCTGTGTTCAGATGGGACCCATGAGCATCAGAGTTGTGACTTCAGCCTCAGGCATTGGAGATGATTTGGCCCCATTGCAATGGGCCAGAAGTCAACTGCCTTGCACCACAGGACTGGGAACATCGGATCTATTCCAGACCTTGATAAGGCGCCACAGAGCAGCAGCTGACTTCCTCATTTGTAATGGCTAACGAGGCGACCCTGATGCATTACTCTGACGTCTGAGAAGAATACTAAGGGCCAAACCAAGTGATTCAGTGCTTTGAGTTTTTAAAACCACTTGTGTTGGCTTCCCTGGGATCTATGGTAACCTGTCCAAACTTCCCCAGGATCACTTAATGATATTTCTACCCATAATGCTCTTCTTGTCCAATGTATGATCATTTTGATCTCCCAGGTGACAGGAAACACACGCTTCAGCTTCACACTATCCCACTTATTGAGTGAGGAAAGTAATTAAAATTACTTCTTGCTAATCAGCCCAGCAGCTGAAAGCAACCAGTTCCTGGCAGGGAAATACTGTGTTAAGTGGTGTTAAGTGGAGCTATCTCTTCTCTCCTAACATCTCTCCAAATTGGGACACTGTTCTCCTCCCATGATGATGCATATAGCAGAAGACAGATCTTCTGTACTGAGCATGTCTCCTAATCTGTCCCCCAACGCACTGCGAAAGAATCACTCCAGCTGGCATCCGTTTCCTTTAACATCCCCCTCAACTCATCTGTGGTCCAGTGATAAACCCGCTTCGCGATATGGTCCAAAATTCCTCCCTGGCACATCCCTCTGCAGCCTCACCCCCTCAGTCTGCGATCTTTGGAGCCATGAAATCAGCAATTAATCCGTTTGCCATTGGGGTAGGGAAATGTGCAAAGTCATCGTGAATCATTTATGATGTTGAGTCATTTCAGGGACACAATCAAATCTGAATAGAGGAGCTCTATAACTTTTTTTTCCACTGAAACACATTTATGAGAGTCCAATATGTAAAACATTCAATGAACGATGTCTCATGTCTTTGTCACAAAGGCCAGCTGAAAGGCTAAATTAATGGCAAGTGTTAACTCAGATCAACCACAAGAGGGGGCCAACAGTCTTATTCGTGGTAGGTATTTAGCAGCCACGGACCATCATCCTGTTGAGTACCTCCACCTCCCCCACAACCCTAGTCCCCTTTTCTGACCAAATATGGATGGTCAAGTTGATGGACATATGAAGGACGTGGAGCATCTTGTAACTATTGCTGTAGAGATAACAAGGCCCACGAATGAACTGAAGGATAAATGTTGGGCGGATCCATTTGATCACTCAGCTTGCATTTATAGGTATAAACAGAACGTTGATCAAACCTTTACCTTCTTCCCTCTGTGGGCGAAGCTTCAGATAGCAGTTGATTCATCTGTCTGGTCAAAAACCGGCTAAGAGCGGGAAGGAAATTTTTGGAATTATCTGATGTCTCCGAACACCTTTGAGGACATTCTTATCGGCGTCTTTGTTTCTGCCGCAGCACAGTCCCTTGCTGACTGCATCCCCTTTGCAAGGACTCGGAGAATCCAATCTTGATGATGTACCCAAGGTCATTTGCTGCAAAGCAGTCATGTGGTCACAGGGGCCTACAAGTCGCTGGAAAGAGGACTGGGGCTCTATGTGGCCTAAGCATGGGACTATAATGACAGTACAGCCCGCCTGGTGCTGTGAAATCAATTTTTTAGATCACTGATACGGAATTATGACCTCATTTTCCACTATACCGTCGCAGACAGAAAGGGTTACGGTATCTACCTTCCGCACCCTGTTGCCTGCATGTAGACGGCTCATTCCTTTCCGTGGCTATGCTTGCTTTTCTCGTGTTGCAATATATTTTATCTCAGTTCCCAGGCAATGTTGTGATAAACAGATTCATTGGATTTATTCTGCATTAATTATCCATCCAATTACCATTTATCCTGTCAGAAACGTAACAATTTGGAGGTTATCACAGGAAGTCCTAGGTGCGAGGCAGCAAAATCACCCTCTGGGAGGTAAAGCTTGGCCACTATATAATTCTGACAGAAAAAGGATAGCTTGCACAACCTCAATTTACATCTTTCCTAAATTCACATAAATTTTTTGCTGAAGCGTTACTGCAGTTTTTTTTTTGTTAGAGCGATGCTTGATGAAGACTTTGGCTACACCTACATGCAAATGCTAAACGCTAAAGGCAATAACTGCTTCTTTGTATTGATTGCTTGTGTATGCAGTCATCGATAGCCTGTGGGACGGGTGAGCAGCCAGCATCCAGGAACCAACAAACATAATGATTAATGGTTCAACAGTCTCTAATTACATTATTGAACTCATATAAAATTGTCAAGAACATGGCTTAAAAGCCAGTCAAAGCCATTGACCTAGAAATCAAATTTTATGTTTTAATGTATGTTTTTCTGTGTTGCTTATTATGTAATATTCATAGCTGATACTTGACAAAGACTGCATTTAGGAATGCCCTTGAACGTATTTAATGTGGTCACTAATCTAAACCATGGAAGGCAAATGTCCTTCCCAATACAAATTCAATGAGATTCCAATTTTTCTCCACTACTCAAGAGAACCTAACTCTGCTTTTCTCATTCGACAGCATGGCTGTCCAATCCAGAGCCCCTCAGTCTCCATTGCTGGGTCATTGAGAGGCAGCGGAACAGTTGTCAGCCACTGTTAATGGTCCTATTTAGACTTATTTAAGATGGCAAGTAAAATAACAATGGCCGCCTGGATTAGCACTAATAGTTCAGCAGGCAGCCAGTGAAGAATGCTTGCAAGAAAGGCCTTTGAACAAGGACAGGATTAAAAAAACACAAACAAGACGCATCATTTGTTTGTGGAAATATGTGCACATTAACACCAAAAACCAGTTATCATTGTTTAAAGAGTAACAGGTAGACATATTTAAAGGCACGTCTGAGTGACAGAGATGTACAATTCGGCATATTGTTAGCTAAAAATGGTCTTCATTGACGGAATCGATGACAGGAATGGTAAGGAGGAGAAGTGCGTACCTAAATTACCAGTGGTGCTGAAAACCGCATCAGATAAGCGAAATTCAATCCTTCTTCTCTAATGGACTTTAAGTCACTATTAAATACATTAAATGCAACTCAAAACTGCATTATAGTGTATTTGAACTCGCTCTCCATTCATGGCGGATAACTTCTTTACCTTCTTTAAAAGGCAAAAATCGCATTTGTTATAGCGAGATCCTCCCACATTGGGAAATCCAAATGTGATTTAAATGCTGCTGACTATTAAACCCAGCCAAAGCGGCAATGCTAATTATACTCACTGCTAGCATTTTAGGGACAGAATAAGGTGCAGAAATGTAATTTACTCAGATTAAGGTTTTGTTTTAAGTGCTGCTTTACCCAATTTTACTATTATAGGTATTGTGCATCGTCTCTGCTTCTATTCCCGTCTTTTGTATGTTGGTCATTTTGCAAAAAAAAAAAATAAATAAATAATGCTGCCGTTTGGAACCATAATCGTCAGGAAGCATGGCTGACATTAACAGTGGGTTGGTTATGAAAATAACATAACTGATTAACAATCAGCCTAACACCGTGGTCATTGGTTCCTTTGCCCAGTTTGTTGCTCTTTCGGTAATCGTGACGGGGGGATCCTGGCACAGAACCTCAGAGCGATTTTCCACCCCAGCTATTCCAGAAGCGGAGGTAACCATGGCTGCGTCTCTTACCCCGCAGTTTCGGCGAAGACTAAAAGCACACGCTGCAAATCCTCTTAGTAGCCATTCTGAAAATGACCACATTCAGGGGCTCGGTTTAAACAGTGAGATCCATAAGTATGGGATGAAAGAGGAATCATTTCTGCTGGCAAGCTCAGCGTGGAGGGGCGGGGGGTGTAGGGCCAGCGGTTGCTCAGCGTGGACCAGACGAACTTATCAGCTGAATGATCCGCAAAGCCATTTTAAAGCCTTAAAAATTGTTACGTAAGTATATAGCATGCAAGAGATCCAAATGAATAATGAGCTTCGTTGTGACAGAGAATTCAGGATCCTTAGTGACTGTCAAGAACAAAAACTGATGTCATTGATCTACAAGAGAAAGCAAGATTTGGAAGAAAAAGGAATAAAAGGCGCCTGACTTCAGAACAGAAGATGAACGACTTAAAGAAAAAGAGCACATATATTACCTGTCATCAGCTAGCAGCTCAGCTGAATTGTTAATAACTATCAGTTGAAAGGTTTATGTTTTGATTAAATTCATCAGCATTGCCTTCGTTATATTATATTGGAGCCCATATTTGAGGAAAATGATATTCTTATGACGCAGCTATTGGTTTAGAGGTCACTCATTAATTAAACAGAACATTAAAGCTTCATAGTGATGAAAGCAATTCCTTGTTTTGAATCAGCAGACCAGAAAATCAAGTTTAAAAAAGTTTTGGGACAGACTGAATTGGGTTTCAGGTGAATTAAGATACAACATGAGTGTGCAAGGAAAACGAGATATCCAGCGATGATATTTAGCGTCAACATTGACAGCTTCATACACACCAATGATTCATAAGATTATGACCATCCCCGCCTATGAAGCAAATAATGTTGACTACTGGTCATGATGTTTTGGTTCTTCGGAGAATACAAAACATTGGTCATATCAATATTTTACGAAGGTTCTTTCGTTGAGCGAGCTGGCCCAGATGTTTGGCCATATGCAAGCTATCACTGTAGCATGGATAAAACCCTCTGGTTCCTCCGTGTTAAAGCTGTTTTATCTTGGATTTGTGGCACTTCCTCCTGCAGCTAGAGATTACAGCTCAGTGAGGAACCTTACCATCTGTCTGCAGATTCCAGCCTCCCTGCATCCCATGCTGAACGTCTCACATGTAATATTAATGTTTGTAGAGTCAAAGGACCAGAAACACATTTGTAAGAACTAAACTGTAAACAAGTACATGTTCACATCCATTTTACAGTAAACTACTACTGTACTCCATTCACTAGAACTCATTTCAAAAAGTTGTTTTTTTCTAGACATAGATGGATGCATGAAGAAAAAAAATGTTTTTTTGTGGTACCATGCTGAGTAAAATTGCTGAGTAAAATCATAATCTTTTTTGATAATCATGACACAAGTCTAAGGCTTTGCTACATGTGAACAGTAAATAGACTATAAATAAACTGGCTGGTTAGTGACATTATAAAGCACTTTTTAAGTGGTTTTGCAGCTGATAGTTCCAGTAACATATAAACAACAAATAAAGGTTAATGAATTGACATTATAGGCAAACTTTCATTTTATTTGTTTGTTCTGAACGCGTATCTCGAAGCTCCTTAAGGAATCAGTCATGGGTTGGAAATTTGAAATCCTGATGAAAAATGTACCCATTAGCAAAGCAGTTCATGGGAGATAATGGAACAAAAGTAAAAATGCCTTAAATGCCATTATTAGAAACCAATAGAAGCGGCACAGCTTTCATGAACCGTTAACGAGCGCAAGAAGAAAAACAGAAATATGCGGAATTGGAGTAACTGCTACAGTGACCACCTAATCTATGTCAGGAGGGACACTATGAGCCAGAACGGGGATTGTAAACTACCATTTCAGTTAAACAGACCTGCATTTCACAGGGTTGGCACTGAGTTCTTGCTGTGTGCTGATTGGTCAGTCTCCTATAATCATGCATGTGTCACTAATGCTAATGTGAAACAGCTGGATGAGTCTTTCAATGAAACAAACCAGTGAAAGTACAAGACAAACCAAACAATTTAGCTGAGCACTAGGACCTTTCAGTGTTAAAGTAGTTTATAAAACCTGAAGTAGCTCATAGTGTCCCTCCTGATATGGATTAGGGGGCCACCGTAGTTGGCGCCCATTCCATATAATATCGGATCGTCCCATATTGCAAAATAAAACACTATGTCCCATTTTGAATCAATACGAGACAAGATATGTCCTGTATTTTCAGACTGTGTAATCGACCCCCCCACCCCCACAGCAAATTTTATCATCGTGGACTCTGGGGGTGTCACTTATTCCTCAGGCTGGAAGTGGCAGCAGAAAGCAGAGATCATTCAGCAAAAGAGGGAAAAACAAGATCATTTCCCGCTAGCTTGCCTGTGCTGGCTCAGTCGATGCCACTTTTGCCTCAATTCCAGGGCCATGGGTTTGAATCCTGCGCTGCGTGAATTTCGCATATTCTCCATGTTTCATTTGGGTTTCCTCCCATAGATATGCAATTAGACTAACTGGCATTCTAAATTGCCTATAGACATGTCATTGTGCCCTGTGATGGACTGGCATGGTGTAACCCAGCCTCATGCCCTGTGTTGCATGGAATAAGCTCTGAGCATCTCTGCAACCCTCTTAACCCATGTTGGGATGGATTAACCTGCCTTAACCACTGAGACGGCAGCTGACATTAAGTGCTCAGGCACCTTGAGCAGACATTAGCAGCAGAACAGCATGTGTCCCCTGACAACAGAGGGCCCAAGAATCTCCACAGTGCAGCTGCAATGATGTGTCCATGGAACGCAGTGATCAAACAGGCCAGGACCAAGATCGTGTGTCACAATGGGAAGGAAAAGAAAGAAGATGCAATCGGCGTGCCCTTTAGGTTACCCAGGGTCAGCCCTAAGGCAGGAAATGCACTAGACACAATGACATTTGCTTCCCGCTATACATTTGTTTGTCTGCATGTTACGTACTGTGATGCTGCATGCGCGATATTTCTCCTTGTCCTCCACAAAGCTTCCCTTATTTCAAAATGCAGGTGATGCATTTTCACTCCCCTGTTTCCTTATAAGTATTTAGCAGTACATTCCAAAATATATAAACCACATGTTGCGATGACAAATACATTTTCAAGAATAATTACACTATACTGTAGATATTCAGGTGTGTGTGTGTGTGTGTGGGGGGGGGGGGCTTGTTACAACTGTGCAGCTAGCACAGGAAAACAGGATGAGGTCATACGTTATAAGCACCAATGTTTTCATTATACAAACATCACATTCCCCTCTAATCCAGGCGAAACTCTAGCCCAGTTCAGCCAGTGCATAAAGGTGATTACTCACCAGGACCAGATGTCCATCCAGTACACCCTCTGCCAAAAGACAGAGAAGTTCAGCACCGCGGACAGCGGGGGGTAGGGGGGGGGGGTCCAACTCATGCCAGCACACCTGGAACAAGTTTCAGCTGCTGTTCATCTCAGCATCAGAGCTGGAGAACGGGACGTCAGAGCCATTTTAACACTTCAGGTTAGCAGACAGAAGTGCTAAAGAACTGAAATAAAAAAATGTATATATTTTTATATATTTCTGTATGCATAAAATATTTATTGCACTTGCACATCACAGTACAAATGATACTAAATTCCTAATTTTTGTGGGGATCCTAATGATAAAACTATTGGATTTTGCTGCTAAATAATTCAATATCTCTTCTCCAGATTCTTCCTGTAAAAGGTCAGGCTTTCTTATGGCTACTGACTACCCATGGACTCCAGTGGGCACATGAGCTGGCTGCAAAAGTACAGACACGATGAACAGGTTTGATGCATATCATTTAAAAAGCGTTATATAGGAACTGAACTCTGTAGAGGACAAATACTATATAGGAACCAGTTGGTTTAAGGGTAAGTTGTATTTCAATCACATTGATAAATTGTATAAAATGATAACATCAACAAATGCTGCAATGACATTTTGCGCTTTTTCACTTTTGGTTTGTATATGCCAACGTCACATCCCTTTCTATTCCCGTATCAGTAGTCTTGCAGAAAGAAGCTGAATTTCATTTCCTGCTCTTACTGAACATTTCTGTGCTGAGTCCACGTGAAAATGAGCAGGGTGCGTTTGCAGACATGAGCAAAGGGACTGTAAAACCTTCACTCCTGCCCTGCAAAAGCAATGGTGCATCTAAATCAGTCTGACCCAAAGCTGAAATGCTGGCCTTTTTTCTTTTTTTTTTTTTTGCTGTTTCCATACACCAGCCAACAGGGCAAAATATAATCAATAAATCAGCTGGTAAATAAAGGAATTAATGCACTTTATTGCAGCTCAGAAGGACAAGCTGACTAGCAAACTAAGATATTGCTCAGGCTAACAAAAAAAATCTCAGCCGCCACGTCCGCCTGTTTAAATGCAAAGAAGAGTCACCGGTGATAATAAACGTCAGTGGTCATTCAGGGCTGTAAGATAAATTAGCAGCCATTGGAACAAAGGAAAGAAGAATCTGCTTCAGTTTACAAAGGATATTAAATTTAGCAGGGCAAAGACCACAGAACCTAACTCCCCACCCCCCGCCCCCCCAAAAATGTGATTAAGCACGTAATAATGAGCATCGAATGACAAGTGTTAAAGCAACATGGGTCACCCGAGAATATTTTAACTGCACATTTAAACCTGCATGTTGCCGATAATTTATGACATTGATTGACTACCCGAGTTGACCCCACTGGATTTACATGTCACCCCTATTACCATATTCAGGGAGAATATGATTAATGGCGGATCGATGCCGAAAGTGGATCTGTAGGATAGTTCGCCTACGCTTTGCCCTTAGGGAACATGTGTCAGAGACATACGATATACTGCATCCTGAGAGGCAAGGTGCAGCGAGCAGCGTAAACGCCGCGTTCCGCCTGACCTCAGCTAAGGGCGAAACGAGTTTGATTTCGGCACGCTTCGGAGGGCCAGCACGCCGGGGAATTAATAGGCCTGCATCACGGTGAGGGCGTTTCTTTGGCACAATCTAGAAGAATGATGCAGCACAAAAGCAAAAAAAAAAAAAAAAAAAAAAAAAAGCTGGCATGTTTCTTTACAAAGTTTCCCTCTCTTT
This sequence comes from Hyperopisus bebe, assembly GCA_026777045.1. Classification (NCBI taxonomy): domain Eukaryota; kingdom Metazoa; phylum Chordata; class Actinopteri; order Osteoglossiformes; family Mormyridae; genus Hyperopisus; species Hyperopisus bebe. Next base: position 206,786 of record JAODJW010000036.1, on the reverse strand, counting down.
GGGTGGCAGCGTTGGGATAACTTGAAATAATGAAGAACAGAAGAATTCACAAGAAAAAGGGCTGTTATATGTGTCGAACTGTTGTGACAGGGGGAGATGTTGCAGCTTGGGTAGGGGATATCCAGTTTTGGGGTTGCTCATCTTACTGTTCCCCACCGAGCCAGTTATAGAACGCCCCCCACCCCAAATCTTCAGTACAAGACCCGTAGGCGCTGCTGCACAGAAATAACACGCTTTTAGTTTAATCTGACATGAGGCAGGACCGCACGCGCTGTCCTACATTCGACATGTCGCTTGGAGCCTTCATATTCCGGTTTTTATGAAGAGAAGCGTGTGCTTTGGACCCCGGAGACACGTAATAATGACATTACCTCGGATTTCGGGAACGGGGAGCCAAATCGTCCCAACAGCTGTCGATATATTTTAAAAGTTAGTGCTGCTGGCGGTCGACCCTTAAATATATCAGAATCGGCGGATCCCGCTGTGGGTCCGCGCCTCCTGCGGAAAGGACGGCTGGACGGGAGCCGCTGCTTGCCGCATTTCCAAACACATTTCACACCCTTTACGGGTACTTTAAGGAACCAGGTAACCGTGAAAAACCTGCCGGGGAGTTGATCTGAGGGTAGGGGCCGGCTTAGCAGTAATCCGCCGCTTTCCGTCAATATGAAAACCCCCACTTTCACCTTCCCCAGTGTGACGGTGTCTTCGGTAATAATGCAGGTATGCCGAAGGTCTGGATAAAGTACTTTCTCATTTCCTATAAGGCGAAGAAAGGAAATGAGGACAAATCAGAAGGTAATAGCGGTTTCTACAACCCTGTTGGGTCCAAATGAAAGCGTACATCTCTATAGGGACATAAAGGCGTATAAGGACATATGGGGACGCTGTAGGCTTCACCTTCTTAACTAATAACTAACAGGTGGCGTTCTAACTAACTCCATCCATCCATCCATCCATTTTCTGTAACTGCTTGTCCTGTTCAGGGTCGCGGGTAATGATCCTAATATGAACTTAATACATTTATATATTTAAATGAATTTCATTTATATACTTTGTTGCAAAGGTGTGTGGTTGTTTTTTCGTACATCTGCAGTATAACACAAGACTTTTTTGCAATAAAATCTGATTGTGGGTTTGGTATCCGCTTCTCCCATAAGAAAACATTCGGTCTGATCCTTTTCAATGAAAATAGAGCAATTGTTTTGTTGCTTGCTTGTGAGTTCTCCTTGTTTTGGATGTTTTCCCCTCATTTGATTGCAGCTCCACTATAGAAAAAGACTTGGCTGGGCTGTTTTTATTTGACAGGAGACATTCTCATGACAGGAGACATGTCTCATTCACAGTCACGCACACAAACACATATCCACATATACAGTACTGTAGCTATGCAACGGAAAAGCCCACCATAATATTATTTAAATTTAGAGCTTAATAATAATAAAATAATAATAATAATAATAATAAATTACCCCTCTTTCGACCTGACACAGCTGCTGCTGTTTTCAAAGTATAAAGAATAGTATTCATTTAAAAGTGTACGGAAATGGAAGTTCAGATATTACTTTTTGTCCTCGAATTGCATTTTCTCTCTGAAACATATTAAATGAGCCCAAATATTTTACATTTTATCTACAATGTAGATTTTTTTCTCTCTCTCTCTCTTCACAATTCAAAGGCACATGACGGTTGCCTTGGAGTGAAATTTTGACCCATGGAATTTCATGCATGAAATGGTAATTGAACAAAAATTGAATAAAAATACGGAGATATTCCAAATTACTCGGGGACTTGCCAGTTTAACAGTTGTGTCGGCGCAATTACAAGTACTGGAGCGTGATATGAGCTATAGCCAGTATTGTAGACCCGCCATCGCCCTCGATTAACGAACTCGGCAGGAATGGGCGACTCCTGAAAGAGTTTTCATCTGATTTAAATATGAGCTGCTTTTCCTTGCCACGTCAATGAAATTTAATCATACAGACTGGGATGACGGCAGTGTCCAAATCACGCAGAAGTGGGAGCAATTTTAAGAGATTAAATACTTAGGGTACTTACGGGACACATCTTTATATCACTTGTCCTTGACTCTTTCAGAATGGCTCTATATGGACAGTCATGCTTAAGAGGTCAAATTTACAGCCTGATGTTAACCACAGATTTGTCCTAAACCTCCCCCTTTTTTGAAAATAGCAGATATGCACCTGCAAACAGATTCTCATAAAATGTGGAAACGTTCGACCGCAATCATGCTCTAAAGTTTATTATTTACGCACTTATGAAGACAGACGCTGAACATGCTTGGTTAAAACGAAGTCCCACTGGCTTTAGCGTTGGGACCAGTATTCTCGCTCGGTTTGTAAATGCAGCTTTCAGTCACAGGGTGTGTCAGATTCCCAACAAACCATTTCAGTTCAGTTCATAAGTAATAAAAGGTCCCAATGAAGATTATGGCCATAAACCATTGAAAAACTAAAGCTGTACGACTCAGAGGTAATAACGTGGACTGGAATCATAGCTGTCAGGTCTCAGCTCGGAGGGAGTAAACTTTTATTTTGATTAATCGGCTAGGTGCACAGATGTAATTTTCCTCAGGTCTGCCTTTTATTTCTCATATTAACTCGTCAAGGACTGAGTTCAGAAATGATGCAAGACGAACCCAGATTAAGCCTGCCAGATGCGGTAAAAAAATACCGTGCATGCGTTCGTCTGTAGCGGATTGAAGTACCGCAGTGACTCGGTCCGGGGATCGCAGGCTGCCCCCCGGCCAATCCGACACACTGCGGCAGGAGCGGTAACCAGAAGCGGAGTCTACGACCTGGATTCGCTTCAGGGAGAAAGCAGCCTTTTTCATCGCGATACAGCAGTAAGACCTGATCTGATCAGCAGTAATAACAAATACTAAAACATTTCCATCAGTATTCAGTAATTTCAGCTCATTTTGAAAATGCAATGATTTACTACCGGAAAAAGATAATGCATTTTTACAGAACACTATTGTAAACTGAATGTGCGGCATTTTCGTCCAGCGCTGATTATACCAGCTTAGCATCCTGTCTAGGGTACCCCTACGCTCCCTTGCCCTGTGCTGTTTAGGATAAACTCCAAACTCTCCAAATTCCCGAAACCAGGTAGGCAGTTGAAAAGTGGATGTATGTTTATGTCAAGCTTGTTAATCTGTATCCATTTTACAGCATTTTCTATATAAAATGTGCACTTTCTTATATGTATGACCTGATAAATTCAGGTATCATCCCTCATTTCATTAAAGTTTAAAATTGAGAATAGTAGGTTGCGGTTTCTTGTTGGAAACTGCTCAGCTATTTTACTGCTGCCTGTTTCTGTATTATATTGATGGTTCTGGTGAGTTGGCAGCCAATCCCAGGACATGCACGGTTTGAGGTTGGGGACAGTCACAGTCTAGACAGGAGGCCATGAGCCATGAGAGTTAGCCATCAGGGTGATTTTTTTCAGTCCTTGTCGTTGCTCATTCTGGTTGCAGCAACATGGATGACGAGTGTGTGCTTCATTAGCACTTCAGACACCTCCGAACACTCTGGGCTCCGCCGAAAGTCAAATTTATGGGCCGTAAAAGGCAAATTTAAACGCAGCCGAATCGTTCGCACAGCTGGTGAGAGCAGCCCTGCCTCTTGGTGCGGGGTTGGTCTGCTGGGGCAGATTCGTGCTGCTCTTAACCTGCCCCCCCCCCAAGCTGGCTCCCGTCACTGTGTGAAAACATACCGTCTCCTGCTTCACTAATTCACGTGTAGCAGACGTGCAAAATTTAAAAGTGTACAAACTCCTGAATTATCCAATAAAGCTGCATAACTGCAGGTGTGAGCTACTGAGTTTTTCTACCCTGCACAATTATGGTATTTGTGTCTTTTTTAGGATACAACTCATTGATTTGAATATTTCTCTTTTTATTGGTATCAATCTGAACTGCTTCACTCTCCTGGTGCCTTCTATCAGTGATTTACAAAGTCCATCCATCCATTTTTCAACCTGCTTATCCTACTGGGTCATGGGTGGTCTGGAGGCTATCCTGGAAACAACACACACAAGGCAGGGAACAACCCAGGATGGGGGGCCAGCCCATCACAGGGCACACTCACGTGCAATTTAGCAGCTCCAGTTAAACTCAGCATGTCTTTGGACTGTGGGGGGAAACCGGAGTACCCGGAGGAAACCCCACGACGACACGGGGAGGACATGCAAACTCCACACACATGTGACCCAGGCGGAGACTCGAACCCAGGTCCCACAGGTGTGAGGCAACAGTGCTAACCACTGCACCACCATGCCACCCCAGATTTATGAAGTATTAATGTATATCCATCCATCCATCCATCCCCACGTTTCCTAAGCAGGGCTGTGGAGCGTATCCTGAAATTTATTCTGGCTGGTATATATATTTAACACACTAAACAATTAATTACACTTATGTTCACATTTGGTACCTGTTCCTAGTGCTGAGATGGTAACAGAAAGTTCTATTGCTGTCTATCCCTCATGTTTGGTCAGTGGCGTACAGTAGCTCACAATCTGACTGCACTTGTAAGATCCACCATTAGCGGATGCAGCGCTTGGGCAACATCCATTTCCTTAGAATCCCGCGATTAATACAGGCGGTTTTAATAACACTAGGCATGCAGAGCGGGAATTGCATTCAGCCTTCCTCCCCCTCCCAGCCACCCATCTACTAATGTGATTAAACCCCCCAACCAGGCACTAGAAGATGCATTAGGGAAAACTGATAAAAAAAAAAGAAAAAGATCCGATCCTTTGAAAAATCCATTCCACTCTTTTGAAAGAGCAGCATTGCCCTTTGTCAGCAATGCGGGGGTGACCGCAACCTGTTCTGCAGAACCATGCTTTTCAGAGACAGGACAGAATTCATACGACTCTTGGTACGGAGCCCGAGAAAACAAACCTCTGCGTGTGCTGATGTCTCACAGCAGAGGGGCAAGAAATTAGGTCATATGGAGATGCTTCCTTCACCTGCTGGGATAAACTTGGGCTGACTGTGCAGACTCAGGAAGTGTTCTGCGCCTCTACCCTACACAATACCCCAGTGTTCCCAGAAATGACCGCAGCATCATCTGCTGGGACAGGGAGGGCTGCCAGTAGGGTTGTGAAAACAGGAATGTTAAAAACCCAGCTCACATCCTTATTTTTTGAAAACAGATTCATATTTCAGCTGTATGGATCTTTTGGCTGTGTAAATCAGGAACATCAACCTTTAATCATTGTCAGTTAATTTGTTTGTATTATTTCCTGAACCATGAGCCAGCCATTACTACATATACAGTTTGTTCCCAAAGTGCTAGAAAAAGTATATCAGAATAAGTAAATAACTGGCTCTTAAAAAGAAAGGACAAAGACAGAGTTAAATGCAAACAATGCTCATTAATCTGCGTAGAACAGAAAGGTTTACAGTGGTCTGGGGTAATTGCATCTCAAAGGAGCTTGATGTGATAACCTCTGCAATAACCTGGGTCAAAATAAACCAGAATGGACATCCAATACTGGACAGCACGGGTTAGCTTGGAAGGGTGAAACGTTTCAGACTTTATGCAAAAACTGCTTGGTCGACAGTAAGCTGATTCTGTGCGTTTCAGAGCAAGTAAAATTAATTTCTTGACGCATTTTGAAACAAAGCGTTAAGGCTGCAGTTTAGTTAGTCTTTTTCCATGAGGTGCAGTAGGCAGCCCACCATTAAGACAAACATTACTCTAAAATGCCTTATTGTTTTCAGAGAAAACAGTATCACCGACATTCACCTGAAAAAATGCACATATAAATTTATATATATAAATATATATATATTTAATCAAATCTATTGCAATTTTTTTCCCAGGAGGAAAAGATTCCTCATACAAATATAAAAAATGTTTAACAGAACAATGTATACTTTCCCATCACGGCAAGTTTATTTGTACAGCGCATTTCCATACATGAAGGTCATTCAAAGTGTTTTACAGAAAATGAGATAGGACATAAAATGCATAATGTAACAATAGACATAAGTAAAAGCATTTGAATAAATATAAAAATTTAAAATAGCATAAAACATTAAAGAACAGATATTGAAAGTGAGACAGTGAATGATGTGATAGCTGTAGATAAAAAGATGTTTTTAGGAAGGACTTAAAGTCAGTAACGTTTAGGATAACAGAAGGAAAACTGCTGTCATAAGATTCACATTGTCAGCCATTGTTACAGTTAAAACTGCAAACTTAAGCATTAACCAGTAGGTCCAAAAACATCCAGTGTACCCAATCCGGTCATTTAGTTCAGCCCGGTTGGCCATAATAAACACAGACATCCATTTATTCGACAGCAGGCGAGCTGGACCACACAGGGGTGTCCAAGTAACCCAGGCTAGTGAATCACCACTCTTTCACTATTTCACAAAACAAATGCAAATCAAATTAAGATCCAGAAATAAATCACAAAGTCTAATGAAGTCTTAAATTAGATTAAATAAAGTGTATTAAGCTCTACAGCCTGCTTTGTGCCCTCGCTAATTTACGGAGAGCGACACAGTGTATGATATGCTGGTGGATGGGACAAAAATGAACGAGGTCAATGCAGGATGGACAGCCGATCCCTGAGACATAGATGCAAAACGACAGGATGTACAAGGAAAAATCAATCCAGAGCACCTTTACGGTCATTTTACTCTTTGAGTATTACCCCAGTTATAACTAACATCAAAGAAACATTTTGCTTCACTAGAGACTGTTCACATCAGTCCTTTCATCTGGCTCGTGACTTGACATCAGGATTTCAGAGCCTATGCAAAAATAGGCCAATATACCAAGTGCGTTTATTTGATCTATGAAGGAGGACATTCTGAAAATAGCTGCGGACAGCAGGGCTTGCTGGTGATACTCCACAATATACACAACAAGGATAAAATTCAACTTCAGCTTCTTCTGTTATTTCAGTGCAAACTGTTACTATTTTGTCTGATAATACATGGGCCTTATCGAAAGTGACAGGAGTCGTCCATAAAGCTTAAGAATCTTGCCTTTACGTGTAAAAGTGGACGGGGTATTCCTCCATCTGTGCCATACACCCCAACATATTATTCATTCCTTAAGCCAATTTTTATTGGTGTTCTTATTATTGTAAGAAAGAAGCTTCTATTTTTAACATATTCATTATAACAAGCGATTGTAACCAACATTGAATCTATTACAATGTATAGCATTCAGATATTGAAAAAAAGGATTTATGTTTGTAATACACTTAATAATCCACTTGGGCAATCATTAAGGGATGAAGGAAAGGGTTTATTTCGGTTTGTTTGGTATTTTATAATATGATTATATTAGATTGCTCATGCACTCTCTTCTGTCTTGTAAATCTAATATAAGTGCAGATCCATCTGCCTATCACGGTGTTTTTACTTCCAGAAGCCTGATCCCAAGTAATCAGGAAAAAAACCAACTCATGCACAGTAAAAGACTTTTCAAAAAAGCATTCAGAGTACTATCATTCAGAGGCATGTTCATTTACACCAGGGAACAAAGATACCAGTTCCTCATGAAATGGAAAACAATTATATTATTTAAATGTGCTTTAAAAATGGTGATCAGACTGATTTAAGCCATGTAACTTTAATTCATACTAAATGCATAATTGGAACCATGCTGACAAAGAATGAAAGTCAACCTGTATGTAGCTTTCATGCTTAAAGGATGCTCTTACTACATGATTAACAAGACACTTAAAAGGCTCTACACTCAGTGGGGACTGTTGTGGCATGAAATAATGCAGACAGGGAAAGAGTGACGGGTCCCTGAGCGGGTCCAAGACAACGGGGTTTTACTGGACGACAGAACTGAACTCATCGGGGAAAACTACAAAATAAAGGGACCACAGGGGATCAAAACAAACGGGGAACCAAACAGGTTACACTAAGACCGTGAAATAATGACCATAAAGGAACATAACAAAGGGACCAGAACTAGGAAATAGGCAATAACATAAGCAGAAAAACACACAGTGACTGACTACAGAACAAGGCAGGGTAGGCACACACCAAGACTACCAGGCTAATGAGGATGCAGGAGTGGAACATGAGCTACACAACATTCCTGGTCTCTTCATTAGCTACATCTAGGTAGCACTGGGTAGGACCCTCTTTTGCCACCAAAAGCACTTAATTGGTAGACAAGTTAATGAATTTGGAGAAGCCATTTACACACGAGTCTTAGACTGAGCTGTCACACTTCACGTTAGCCTTCCTACCTCCTGTTAGCGTTAATGACTCAACATGGACTTTGCGTTTTGGGTTTAACAAAATGGTGGAGAGGGATGAATGGAAAATGCAGCCGTTTCTGTTTTAGCAAACATGAAAAAGACAGGGGGGCCAGTGGACAGAGTCACCATGTTCCGTATGTAGACAGACAAAATGCATCTCCATGTTATATCTTCGATAATTAGTCTCCTCTTTGACTTTGTCTGTTCTCACCCTACGTCTTACAAGTACAATATCACAGTTTTACAGGCCACAATTTCAGTCATTTTTCGATGTTCTGTGTAATCAATACACCCTCTTTGGATCTCTCTATTGTGCATTCATCTCTGCAGAGCACGAAATGTGGCCATTTTCAGTACCAAAGAAAAGAAATATCCATCCAGCTCTTTCAACTGGTTATACAATGACGGTAAAAGTAACAGGATAAAGGCAGTCGGTTTTAAAGAAGCCTCCTTCAAAAATGATTCCCCTAGACCAATAAATGACATGTATTTAGGTAAGTTAAATTGCAGCAATTTTATGAAAACAAATTTTCAGCTATTAAGGGACATCCTCACCCCTTGGAGGCAAACAAGCATGTGTAACATATGGTAAAATTAGGTGCTTTAATCAAAATTTGCCAGGAGTTGGACTCTGTGATTTATTCATAGTGTAGGTTCTCTTAATTTGTTTTCAATTACGCGTCAGACGGACTAGCGTCTTTGATCTTCAGGAAGACAGGGAAGATAAAGATGCTGGATGCTGCCCATGCATCTCTAAGCCCCAGTCCCAGGAAGCACGGTGGTGAACATCAGCATCTCCGTGGAAACAGACTATTTTCGTATTTCTCCAATGACTCCATTACTCATTAACTAAAAGGAGGGGACAAACAAATCACATTCACTTACTGCAGGGAGTCCAGGCCAGGAGGGTATATTTTATAACAGCAGTGCACTTCTTCGGATCCTTTGAAGGACAATTAATTCTTCTGCTGATCTTTTTGAACTCCCACAATATTCCCATTTCAACTTGGCCTGTTTTAAAATAGAATAAACATGTTTTCAGCCACTTTAAAGCCAAATAATTTCTGTTAACTCCTAATAAACACCAATATGTAACGTGAACACAGGTAAGGGAACATCCCCCCTCCCCCACCCTCATAAAAGATTATCCATTTGGCTGGACTTTGTAAGAAAAAATGAGCCTGATGAACAGGTACAAAAAATATGAAAATAAAAAAATCATATATGGATTGTTTGTCAGGTCAAAAGTAGGGGGAGGGGGAGAGATGAGAATGGATGCCCCCAGTAAACAGCTGGGGTGACAGAAATGGGATTATATAAATGAGGGATGCAATCCAGAGCAACACAGTGGGGCAGACAAGTCAGAAAACACAAGGTGTGGATGAGAGCATCTAAAAAACAGCTGGAGAAAGGTGTCAGGTACGAAGCTACAAACAAGGTATTTCCCTGCCAGAAACATATACACACTGTATCAGTGCACACTGCAATAGACAGTATTAACTGAGATAATAGTAAAGCATAGAAATAGTATAAGAAGTAGAAGGAGCAGACAAATACAGTTGGTATGAGTTCTTCTTTGAGCTCTGACACAACTCGCTACAACAAAGACATTAATGAAATGCCATGCAACAAATTCAAGGGAAGCATTAGCATGTGTCTCATGACATCCTTACCTAAGAATGGAAACCATTCTAAAACACAGGTGTCAAACTCCAGTCCTGGAGGGCCAGAGCCCTGTACATTTTTGTGTTTCCCCTCATTTAACACACCTGATTCAACTCCTTGTGCTAATTACCACGTCACTCTTGAGCTGGATCATTTGTGGTGGAACGGGGAAAGAACTAAGCTACACAGGGCTCCGGCCCCCCAGGACTTCAGTTTGACTCCCCTGATCTAAAATATCAGTGCAGTTGGGCAGCTATAAGAGACATTACAACAGGTCCTGTCAGAGCCTTTCACAGTGTAAACATGTATGGGTTACACAACACAATGGGTAAATGGGTATTTAAATATATAAGGTTTAAAATGACAGTTATTTGTATCAGTCATAAACAATAAAACAAAACATTATATAACATCAGTTATTTCTCCTCCTGGTTTATGTGTGAAAAGCTAAGATAATATGAGGAATTCTGTTATATAACACCTGCCCAAAGCGAAACCTTGAAAAGCGTGCATTGATAGTACATTTTCAAACTTGGGGTCAAAGAGCAAAGAATGAGTGAAAGTGCTTTGCAAAGAAAATACCAGAGTGTTTTGGTTTATTTTGTTTAAATCCCTGAACACTAGGGGGCAGAACAGAGGCAATGGGCAGGCTGGGAGAACAGATTGTACAACATGGAACCTGCAGGCAACTTATGACACAGAAACCGCAGAGATGGTTCTAGAAGAAATGAAAGTCCTCAAAAGGATTCGGCACAGGGCATTAACCATGATGCACAATGTAATCAATACATTTGTTTTCGAAATATATTTAGGTAATATTTAGTGTCCTTACATCTCTGGGGTTTGAGTTTCTACTTGTGACTCCAGGTTCCTCCACATCTTCCAGTTTCCCCCTGCATGGTCACTATCATACAGCATTGCACTGTTCTTTGGAAAAACATCAGTCCATACCTTTCACTCATGGCGCTCCAGCTGTCTGCTACTTAGATTACTCAAAACGGTAATTACTGTAACACAGACGACATAAAAGCATAATGCGTAGATGCTTCATGCGCCTTCTAGCAGACTGAGGAATTCCCCGCAGTCTCCGCACTGCCATTTTTTTTTACATCCAGTGTAACAAATCAAACCCCATAGAATTTCGCAGAATGATCAGCGAAAATAATCATCTGTCAAGACACCGATTCTCAGGATTATAAATGAAGTCCTACAATTAGTTAACCTCAACGAACATAATTTGTGTTGCGCACACTTCATAAAAATTTCAAACATCCAAAGCGATTTCGCTCCCACGGTGAGAAATGTGCATGCTCAAATCCTGACAATATAATTCTAACCCGTTTTTCACCAAAGAATTCTCCTGGGGTTTTCAAAGTCGGACTAATTTTGTGCCTACTTACTATTGCCATACTGACAAAAGTGTTTTTTGATGTGATCATTCAATTTTCTACAGCTTCAAAGTTCTACGAAGTCTGATTCTTGCATCTCATCCTGTGCAGGGATATTGTGAACCTGTATGTGCCTTTGGGACGAAGGAAGTCCGTAGGGCTAGTGAAAACGATAATCGAAAAATCGAGGCACGCTGTCTGCCAGTCAAACTATGCCCAGAAACATAAAATCCCACGTGTCCCACTGTAGAAGTCGACGAGTGTCCCAAATGCCAGCTGAGGATGATAATTTGTCCACCTGCATCTTGTTCCTTGAGTGTAAATAATTTTGGTGTATTTCTGTTCTATTAACCTCAGTTAATGGCTAAGAATTAAGACTCCTGATTATTTTTCCCCCAACAAAATGGCAACATTATTAGTTTTTAATATAGTTTAATATATTACATATTTTGTTTTAGGCACAACCCTAGAAGCAAGGGGGAAGCATTTAGCTACACAGATGTGCAGTGCATGTTCGTGTATATGACAAATTAAACTTGAAACTCGATTTCGCGCGAGAAGGGAAAATGTACAACATTCATCATTTTTAAATTAGTTTCATTTCAAGTGCCTGAGTTACATGATCCTGCCGCAGATCCTGCCGGAGCCCTAAGGTCAACCCTGGCTGCCTGACCCTGGGTTCGAAGGCTTGTCCTTCTCAGATGCTGTACACAGTGTTCAGCTTTGCGGTATGTCTTCGAAAATCCAGAGCAGGCCATACAACGAGACACAGGAGAATATATAAAGCCGCTTCTCCCCACCCCCAGAGAGACGTGACCCACGGACCGATGGGCTTGAGAGGAGTCATGCAACGGCGCACATCAATTACTGCACCCCCAAAATCCTGTGGCTTTGTGCGGCCGCCGGACAGACTTGTGGAAGATGATTGATTCCGAGCGATGCGGACAAACAAAATCCGGCGCCGGTCCAATTTGTGCAGCCTGGAGGACCGTCAGCATGACCCGACACGTTTGATTGTTGCGGCTCCCATTATTATTGCCGCACGTTCGACACAACGGCTGTCTGATATCCTGGGCGGTATCCGCAGTGAGCCTCGCTGGGGGTGAATCGGTGATACCCCCCCCCGGCCGCCATCTGACGACATTTGCTAAAGGTCACGTTGTTCAAGTACAGATGCTCACATTAACGATGAGCGTTTTTAGGGCATGTTATCGGGGTGAGTATTAAACAGGGGGAAGCCGCAGTCCCACAGAACTCCTTGTTAAAACAGCTGCTTTTACTTTTATTCATTATTTATACAAACAAAAACATGGGTGTGGCAATTTACAATTAAACCATTTCAAAACACTAAAGTTACTCCTAAATGTACTGATTGTTGTCCGTGCACATCTTTTTAAGAACTGGCTCGAGTGCATCTTGACCTAATTTTTGGGTGTTTATAATTCTGAACATTTAAACGAGTGGGGTCATGCTGAGGAAATTTGGCACTGACACATTACGCCATACATCATCTCACTCCTTCAAAATGTTTCCCTGGCTTTGCATTGTGGGAAATATGAGAAAAACCTCCAACTTCACCATTCCTTCAGCCGGCGACATGATTTAATGGCCCCTACCCTCCCGCTTATGGCTTTCAGTGGACGCCTGGACAACAGGATGCTGACTAAGATTTTCCCCCTGAGTATTTCCCCCTGAGTAATTCCCAACCTCCATGCCAGTACAGAAGCTCAAGCCCACGGAGGCTTCTTGTTTTTAATGTGCAGTGTGGCCCCACCCGTGTGTCATCAGAGGCTACGTGTTCTGGACCACCATCTTAATGGAAAGTGCGCTGTTTTGACCGTGTAGGGTGACGCACGGCCTTCCAAATGGCTTGGGGCCTAGCTATCTGTCATCGTCGGTCAAACGCCAAGCTAACGGTTCATTATTTAAACACACCGCGTATATAATAAGGGCTTACACATTGTACAGTAATGATAGTTCTAACCGGCAAAATGCATAATGATTATAATGATGGTATTCCATACTGGGGAAAGAGAATGATTTTTCTCTTTCGATGTCCTTCATTATCGGCCTCTATCTCGGGACCCTGGCAGCCTAGTCGGCTTGTTGGGGGTGGGGGGGCTGGAGCAACCAGGGCTGAGGGGGGGCGGCTCTTCAGACGAAACGCTGACACTGCAGGCTACAGCCACGCCGGCTGTGATCTTCCACTGATCAGTGCAGGTCTCACTTTTTCAGCCATGATTTCTGCTCATTAAACAAATTAGATGTGAAGCTATTCATATTCTAAATGTTATGTGGGATAAAGCTCTTTCGACTTAAACATTCTTCCTTCCCCTTTATGATACTGTGACTTGTTTCAGCTCAGATCTTAATGTCAGTTTCCCATATACAAAATAGCAGAGATTCTGCCATATTTCTCCTATAATGAATGTTTGTGGCATAGTAAAGATTTGTATCGGTGTTGCATGACTGGGGGGGGGGGGGGGGGGGGGATTCACACGGATTATTTTTGCAACCGCAGTACAAAAT
>JAODJW010000036.1:161948-173395 GCA_026777045.1 Hyperopisus bebe | reverse complement strand
TTTTAATGGGGGGGGGGTTAATATATATCTGTGAAGACCTCAGACAGCTGGTTGGTGCCAATGTGGGGGGGGGGGGGAGTTCCAGCTCCAGGTTATGGTAATGAGGGTGTCTTTTAGCACGTGCAGGGTACCACCTGCCACCACTGTAAACAGGCCATTACAAGGGATTAATAAAGAAATCTAAATGAGGTCAGGGCACCACCCAGTACCATGGTTACGTGCTATGGTAACAGGCGCATGGACAAGGGGCAACGGAGTCAGAGCTGAAGGAGGCAGGACGTGCGAACAGGGCCTGCAACATTTTTAAAATGATCACTACGTTTAAAACAATACTGAGGACTTATTATCATTTAAATGTGCTATTAAGTGGATTTATAAGATACCATCCTTCTGTAAATGGGACAAATTAGCTTTTAAAAAGGGGGAGTGGTTGCTAGGCAACAGAAAACAGTCCTCGCATGGCTAACAGGAGCCAATGCTAACCTGCCTAGCTAGCCTATGCTACTTCTGATATTTCAGAAATCTCATGCCAGAATGAAAGAACTATTGAGTTTTGCTCGGCTTGTGGTAAATGGGATTTCTGGTGGAGTATTTGGTCATCAAGAATATCTATCGTGTTTTCCTTCAAACTTCGACATCTATGATTTATTCTTGCTCGCGGACGTAATTTCCCATTTTGACAGATGAATCTGAAGTAGATTAAGTTCTCAGTAGGATGCAATGAAGGCAATCAATTAGAGCTGCATGTTATGGTGCATACTTTCTTGCATGGAAATTATTAATGCAAAGGTTTGGTGGTGTGTCTTGTATTGTGTCAAAGTTGTATACTGTTTTTATGCACAGCCAGATGGCTGAATTAGCCAGTCAGTGACAAGGACTGTAACAACAGTTTGCATATGTGTTCGAGGGCAGTAATTACGTGAATGCCCATCTGCAGCTGACAGCATACTAGAAGATGACAAGTCAAACAGCACCCAAATTTCCAGAGCGTGAAAACATGTGACTACATTTTCCGATGGGCCTTCCAGAAAATTCCCATGAAAGCTGTGAATTAAATGCAGAAGAGTTTGACATTCTGAGGACAAGCAGTCGCTCTGATCCAATCAAGCACTTGCAGCCAAGCTAAGGTGTAGGATGTCACCTTCACTGACAAGAGTGTGTAGAGCTGAAGATGCTGTCATGGTGTTTTTCATAATGAGCACCATTATTTTTCCTGGTTGGTACCACAGCTGCCTCAATATGAAGCTCCGCAACCGAAAAGGTGAACATCTCCTCCGGCTGCAGTAAGGAGGGACGTAATTAAGGTAGCCATCATGGTCCCCCGTTGCCTAATAATTAATGAGAACCTGACAAGATGCAAGATCACTCAGCACAGCCAATTAAACTTGCTTTGCCTCAGCCAGCTCCCCTTAAGAAGATAAACGGGCTTAGACATCCTGAAAGACACTAAACCCACCTGAATCTGACTCATTTAGCTGTGCTCCTGGCCAGCGGCAGGACTATTTTGCAGTTCCATGGTTAGTGATTTCGAAATTGGGTTTTATTGGGGGCAGGAATGAACCTTAAAGTCTAGCGACATGTAGACACCGGAACCTTCCCTGCCACCCTGAAAAGAAAATTTGAGAATCATTATTGATAGATAATCAAGCTTTGATATCAAGCTGCTACAATGATTGTGGTCTTAAAGCTTCTTACAAAGATATGAGTGATTTGAATTATTTACTTCAAATACCTCCAGCTTTTTATACAAAATACTTCCTGGCAAAGGAGGACACCCAGCACTCAAGTCAAATATTAGTGATTTGCAATTGCATAACAGTCTGAGAATTTAAAGCAGTTTTTGAGCACTATAGCAGGATAAACATGCTTGATGCACTTTATAATCTACCCATAATTCACCATTATATTAATCCATCCATTCCCTTTCAATAACCTTTTCTAATTCCTGCTGTCACTGTATTATTAAGTCCATTGAGGCCATATTTGTATTTCAGGCATTTCTTCTACATTTATTCCATAAATACCTACTTCAACAGTACGTAGTCATATGTCCACTTTGGTGTTTGTCAGTGCCTTTGTCTTGTGTTTTGCGGTCCGATTATGTTGGATGTTATATGACTGGATGCTGCCTGGATAAGAATTCCTATGGACTGATGTACCAAAGGCAAATAAATTGAATCTTGAATTCTTAAATGTGTGTTTGGGAGGATGGAGTGTGGACAAAGATGCACAAACAGCAACTCCGGCAGTGACATCACTCTGTAAATAAACAAAAATGACGATGCTTTGCTTCCTTCAAGTTAGCTATCAAACATTCCTCTATCATTATTTGCGACATTGCGAACATGTGGCGCCGACTTCTTACGGCCAGCCTGGATCAATTTTCACGCCACAAGACGGTTTCCGCTTGTCATATCCGGCTAATGCTGAAAACCTGACGACGATTCGCAGAGCGAATGTAAATCAGGCTAATGCAAATCCACCGTGCATGTCGTTACATACGCGTCCAATTAGCGGTAATCAACGCTGTCCGCCTGCAGGAAGGTGTACTCTCTCTCCTCCCTACACCGCGTCAGCCTCCAAAAACTGAACACGCACTCAAGGGAACAATAATTCAGAACTAGAGAAGATGCTGTTGTGTCTGTGAAACGTGGTACTTTGATGATTGACAGTCCCTTTTTGTTAATGATACAGCAATTCAAGATGAGACAAAGTCATGCTGGTAATAATATGCCCTTAAAATACAGAATGAAGAAACGAAAAACTTCCTGGGGCAAAAAATAAACATTTATAAAGATGAGTGACGGCAAAATTCAGATCTTTCCTAAAGCATTTTCAGAATCAGCTGATCCTCTTGCAATGAGATGACATCAGCTATTTAGCCACTGGCATCGATAACTGCAGGTTTTAGCCTGTGAGCATCAGAGTCTGGGCTACATTTTGAAATGGGAAACATGAGGTAAAGACTAAATCCATAATCAATTGTTGTGACCTGATGTGAATTAGGTCTTCCTCTCTACCTGACAGAAGCAGCAAAATCATGGAGGAAAAAAATGCAGGCAATGTCCTTTACCTGATATGTTCAATATTAGGAACTTTTGATTCGGCTGGAGAGTTTGGAAAGTCTGAAGTGCTGCGCTTGACAATAAAAGCCCATGGGAAAAACTGTCGTCATTGTAGCATAGATGAGTTCCCCAGTGACAGTTTCTTCTGCTTTTCTAAGCTGGCACCATTTGTCATTGCGGGGAGTTTGGGGGGGGGGGGCAGGTTTTGTCATGACTCTTTGGGTCTGTATCTCTCCGCATCGCTGGAGTCCCAAACCAACAGCAAGACAGCTCATTCTGTGTGTGGAGCCATCAAGGCCGTCCTTTAAATTCAGCACATCGCTGGCAACTGTCGTAGTTCCCAAAGGGGAAGGAAAAAGTCAGAAAAAGTCAATACTTTTAAAAAAGGCATATTTAAAAGCCTTTCTCCTGAATTAATTGCAAGAAATGTTTCACATTCACAATATAGAAAAACTAGCGACTTTCTTCTTACGGAACTGATGAACGATAAGTGGACTTCATTACCTAAGTCTTGTCTTATGTAAAACACTAAAATTTGGTTAGTTCCAGTAGGATGTGACTTCCTGTTCAGATGGTGGTGCAGTATTCAGACGTTTTCTGTCCATGGATTTTAGCATTGTGGTTCTTGCCCTTTGGCCTAAATAACGCACCAACCTGCATGTTCCTTCTGAGATGAGATGCTGGAGCATGTCTGTTGTCTCCCATCTCCACAAAAAAAACACAATTTGATTTGAGGTCCACTGAAAGCTTGTGAAGGAGGCTCTGAAAATGGAAGGACATTAAAGGTTTGTTCTAGCGAAAAAGGGGGTGTTTCTGGACAAGACGGCCATTGTGCTGAGAGTGGAGGGTGAAGGAGTGACGTGATGCAAGCTGGGATAGGAGAGCCTCCTGGGTGACTGAACTCAACACCGTTACTATGACACCCATAGCATTTGTGGATATTTACAGGATCTGTTGTGCACGGTGGATGGAGTATTCAGCATGAATATTTATGCCATCCTAATGGGTTGTTTTCATGTTACATTAAATCATTTCAAGGTCGATTGTTTAGGTCACAGACCAATTCAGCAGTTGGATTTGTTTGAACACTTAAAAAATCTTAATATCCTAAACCCACAGAGACCTGTCCCACCTTGGATGCAAATAATCTAAGAATAGATTATTCTCGGTAAAACACAATACGATGCTCTAATGCTTAATAATTTCCTTGTCCCATTGGAATAATGGTAACTTCAACACGTCAGAGAATATATTAGACTGTGATACGTATTTATCATTGAACATGGGTCCTGTTATCGTCAGGCTTTTCAATGGACTTTGACACAATATGTCATAACTTTCACTGCTTTCAAAAAAAATCCTTGAAATTTAATCCGGTTTCTTCACCTGACACAGTGTGAAAATGGGTCTAATTTTTGCATTTCATTATTATCAGGGTAATGCTCGGCCCCCTATCTCTCCATTATGCAAAAGGCAGCCGGCTTAATTAAACAGCTAATGCCTTTCTTCAGCGCTGGAAAAGGCCACTTGCAAGACATGTATGTTTCGGACAATGCCTGCGATTTAATGCGTCTCCGCAGTCAGAAAGCACTTCTGCACACCATGGCCAGGAATCCTTGTTCATAATTTGAGAAAACGAGGTCTTTTGTTTCAGATCTAACACAAAACGGACATTTTGTGTAATTCTGAGTTATCCACCTGCATAAAACCTTTAGCATTTGCACTGCTGTTGCAAAATAAACCAAAGCTTTATTTTTTTGATGTTTTATTATATATATAATTTATCGCTACATGTACTTCTACGGGTATCCAGGGACAAGAAGTGTGATGAGTTTTGGTAATAAGATAGGGTTTGGATAAATATAATTCTGGGGTGTAATATATCATTGTTTTATTGTGTACTATTATCCGAATGGAAAGCATAATAAGATGTTAATCAGAGAAATAAAGTCGTGTATGTGCAGTATAATATGCTTCTCTTATCAGAATGTTCGGCACAAGTCTGGCCCTGAGGTTTCCAAACAACAACAGCTATCGCAGTATTAAAAATTCAGCTTTAATATTCATAATCAAGACTGCTGAAAACAGCAAATAAACAGGGCTCTCTCATGCCCTGTACGCTGTGTTTCGCTGCAGCTCCTTGTGCTACAAGGGAGCTTCCGCAAGACTAATCAAGGGGAACGACGCGTGTTCACGGGCCCTTTCGTTCTTATAAGAGAGGAGAAATGGTCGTGTACTAGAAAAAGGGGCAGAGGGGGTGGGAACTGAGGCATTTTGTGCAGGAAGCGTACCAAGCACTCCTGCTCCTCCTGATCGGTGACAGTCCCCCTCTGGATCAGCACTGAGGGTGGCCCGGATGATGGTGGCCCGGCTGATGGTGGCCCGGATGATGGTGGCCCGGCTGAGGGTGGCCCGGATGATGGTGGCCCGGCTGAGGGTGGCCCGGATGATGGTGGCCCGGATGATGGTGGCCCAGCTGAGGGTGGCCCGGATGATAGTGGCCCGGCTGATGGTGGCATGAGCAGTGACACAGGCCTCTGGCCCCACCGATCCCACGGCGCCATCCTCTTCCGCCGTGCGGCACTTTTGTGTTGCCGGTTGCCACAGTGACTGTTACTTAGCGAGGCAGTTGCTGTTGTTGTTGTTGTTGGAGTGGGTGTAGCGAAAGAAGACGCCTGCTTTCTAACAGTGATATCAGGCTGACTGACCGTACTTACAGACTTTGGCACAGAATGGGGGGTATACAGCTTGAATGCAAATTGCTTTTGGGACTTTGCACTTTGTAACCATTCCCTTGACCATTTCTGCCTCTTAGCAGGAGATCTTTTCATCTTTCTTCTTGTGTAAAACCCCCATTTGCAACACCCCTCGTTTTGGTCCCTAGACTACTTGCTTGGGTGAGGAGCAAGGGGCCCGATTGTATGCGAACTGAAAATTCACATGTGCATGACAGAAAGGAACAGGATACAGAATGTCAGTGGGAAACGGAAGGGCTTGCAGGATGATGAGCATGTGCCTGCAAGATGGGGAGGGGTCAGTTGAAGTCACATGACTCGCCTGTTCTGTCACCTGACCCTGAACACCAATGATATAAAATTCATGTCTGTTTTGTCATCCTTCTCCAGACAAAGTCTGTTTCCCGATGTATAACCTATGTACTGAAACCAGAATACCTACTTTTTATTAAATCCCTGTTCTGCCTTCCATTCCCCATGTGAGGTTCTGTTTGCCGTGTTCATACAGTACCTGCATTGTTGCGGTTAACAGCAGGATCTGTAAGTACATATATTTTGGTGGGATCATCCAGTGCTGCGGCCAAGATTTTCCATTACAAGCTCTACGACAGTCAGGAACAGGCCTTTCCTCATTTCGGGATTAGGGTCGAAGCGTGACAGAAAACCAGGGTGTAGCTTTTGATATGAATTGCAGTGCAGTGACAGACCAGGTATGGATGCAAAAAGAAGAGAGAGGAAGAGAATGAGGAATAGAAATGGATGTGTCTCTCTGCCTGTTTTGTTATATGTCAGCAGACAGGCTGATTTATAAAGCAGAAGGTCACAGAGAAGGAAGAAGCAAGCGAAAGAAAGACATACACTGTCTGTAACGAGACTACATCAGTCCCATCAGATTGACCTTTAAGAGTTCCGAATGTATATGCTGTATCAGTCAAATCTATAGAGTGAAATCTATTTTTTCCCACTTGTGCTAATAGCATCTTCCAGAAAATGCAAAATAGGCATTGATGTTAAGGTTTTGTTGACGTTTTCTGTTTTTCTGTCCACAAAACTGTGCCCAACGTATGATCTGAGCTCATATATCCGGCCACATTCAAGAGGAATATGCCACAGTTTCCCTCTGTAATAACATTGCTGGGGTGTCGTTTTGTCGTTTCTGATTTATTTTCAGTCGCTCGGAGGTCTCAGCCGCTGCCATAAGGGGCTGGGTCTGATCGTAAAATCGCATCACATTCATGTGACATGTCGCTGGATTTCTGGCCGAAACGCCCCAGGTGGTGTTGTCCATGATACAGGCTAGGGGCACAGCTTAAACAAAATGCCACCCCCCCTCCCCCCGCTGCTGCAAAAAGTCTTTATGTCAGATCATCGTTTGGCTGGAAATGCCAGTCTGAGGGAGAAACACAGCTAAATGCATCTACAGTACGACTCCTTTGGTGATATTTACATGAGGCCCTGGACATTTACAGGGACTTTCTTTCTTGACCATCCTTGAGCATTTGATATGGGAAACAAGCCAAACCATTAGTTTAACAGCCATTTACACAGAAAGGTATGTCTCTCACAAAGTAGTATGCATCTTTAATGAATAGCTAAAACCTAATCAGATAAGAGTTTATAAGAGCCCCTCCATAAATGTATTTATTTATTTTTGGAATGCTTCTGATGTTACAGTGCCTGCAGCGAAGACAGCTTGCATGAATATTTATCACAGTGTAACTGAAAGGCACTTAACGCAATAGGTAGTAATACGAGTTAGGTGGCCAGAGTTAACTCAATGAATCTGAATTTTATTAAGCAACCTTTGTGCACTGAGAACATTAACATTTATTTTTCTAATAGGTATTAAAGCAACTCAGTGCCCCAGGGATGCATTTTTGTGGCGATCCTCCATCTTGAAGCACTTGCAGATTATGTTTTGGCAGGAAGTCTGTGTGTCAGACTCACTCCAAAATGAACAAGGATGGCTTTAGGATAAAGGGTCCACTTCCTATTCGTAATACGAATCATATCGGCGTTTTTTAATGTTGTGTTAGACACTGGGCCACAGATGCATCGTTCCGAAGCAAATACGGAGGAATCGTTAGAGATCTGAATTACACCGCTGCTGGATGATGGACATGAGAGAGAAAGATGGTCAAGTAGTCTATGATTTATAACGTCCAGTCACAGAATGCCAGGTTTAAGTAACTGGGCCGCTAACACTCTTTTCAGGTAAACGTCTCGTTATAATGGAATAATCGATAAAAACCGCCACCGCGATAATAATTCAAAGAAGACTGCAGTTGCTTCCGTCTTTTTCATTATAATTACCAGTGTCGGCTAATTGGTCAGTATACTGTGGCTTTCATTACTGTGGAAACAGAACCCCCCCCCATCCCCACACTCTGCCCACCCAGCTCAGTCCGCAAGGAAATGCATAGTTACAAATCAGCCTTTCGTTACGGCCATTTGAGAAGAGCCTCTTTGTCCCTGTAGAGACTTTTCTCAGTAAAGATGACAATAAAGGGGTGGAACTAAACTCAAAGAACAAAGAAAAACAGATTTTCATACACAGGGGAGTGAACAATGAATTACTGAATAGGGCGCCATTTGTATCGTACGTCACGCATGCCAAAGAAACGCCACTGGCAGTCTTCCTTGAGCAGAAATCCAATCCTTCTGCAGAGGTCTTTCCTCTACCTTTTGGTGATGACCACTAACGCAGCGCCAGTTTAATCCAGAATCATTCGAATGTTTCATTCGGTTAAATGAATCGTTTATCAGTGGTGGAGCTCGAGATGTGTTGGCTTTGCTTGTACCCAGGAGACAATGCGCCGAATGTTAGGACTATACACTTTGTTTACTTCGACTGCAAACTGCTCAAATGTTCCAATGACACGATTAAGCATCAAATCCCAGCATTGGAAGTCCTATGAAATCATAGCTGGCTTTGTACCAGCATTCCCACATGACCAGGGAGCGATTCTAGGATAAGATATGGGGCGTAAAGGGGGCCATAATTTATGCAGAGGGGCCAACCTAATCGTTAGTCAATGATATGTTTTGAATTGGCGAGTGACAGGGAAGGGGACATTCTGGGGCCAATCTGCTTTCAGCTGGGGCCATTGCCCCCGCCCGCTGTATACGCCCCCCTGCTCGTCATGTGTGTGAACCATGAGCATCGACACAGCTTCAGCAGCCCCCGCATAGTTCTCAGTGTGCCAGGGTGGATAACACGCTCTACTGTGTCGTCCCCTGGCAGCTGGCAATTAAATGTGACCTCCACGAATCAACCAGCGGAACCACTGGCTTTTAATTAAATAAGGGGAGGACGGGATCATTTTGCTGAAGTTACTAAACTGGACAACAATATTAGATTACGTATCTTCCTGGAATAAGTACCCCCCCCCCATTAAGAGAAAAATATTGACTTAATTTTGGGTCTACACTGACGTTACTAGGAGTGCAAAATGCAGTCGGGGCCTAAGCAACGATTCTCAGGAAGTTTCTGGTGTGTAAGACAGGAATGGCTGTTTAACGTGATGTGCCAGATACCGGAGTCAACAGTTCAAATCCCAGCATGGAGAGCGGAAAATGGTAACAGCAGGCATTTCCTCGAGGTTTGGGCTTCCAGAACAGCAGTGGATGTGATCCATGAAAAAATATATATGTATTATAAATAACAGACACACGCATGCACACATGCTTAAGCATTTGTTTCAATTTAACACGAATCATGATGCACCACGCTGATGCCGGGCATACGGATAACCACGGAGACTGCGGGGAAGCACTGAAGATCCCGCCACTGTACGCGAGGGAGGCCTCCAAGACAAACCTGACCCGTGCACCTCCAGCCGCAAAGAAGAATTAAGCCGCGGAAAGGGAAAGCCAAGCTGAGAAAAATCTCAAAAGCCGTTATCGCGCGGCAAGGCGCGCATGCTGGATGAGAGATATCTGTTTCAACCCAGACGAGGGCCCGTGTCGTTCAAGCGGCAGAAATGTTCGTAATTAATGCTCACTGTTACAGGCAATTAACTCTCATAGGCAGAAAAGGTTGTGGGTTTGCTGTTTCAAAAGGAGCCATTGATGGTACTTGGTGACCAATGCCGATGTGTTTAGGAGATTGGGGCGAAACACAAAAAAAATGTTCTGGTAAAACACCCTTTAAGCTCTGCGTATGTTTAGGATATTTATGTTTGCTCACAATGTAAATGTATAGATGGTTCTGGAATACATAAAAAATATCAACAAGAAGTAGGGATGGATAAATATACACTTGTTCACCTGATGTTCCATTTTATACCCCCATTTCTGGAAGCTTCTACAGAGATAACAGCGTGCTTCTCTCACCAGACGGAAAACTCACAGCGGAGCTTAAACACGAAGGGTCGCTTTAAAAGATCCGCTTTGCTTCATACCCCCGTGAGAAGCTGACTGGGATTTCCCCGCATTTAAGGTCCAATTACATCTGCTATTCAGCTCACAAGTCTGTTTTCCTTCAGCAGGGATGGGCTTTGCAAATCCGAGTAAGTCTGAGGCAGAGTGAGAGATCAGCATTGCCGGACAGTTCCGGAAACCTGTTCCATAGGCTGCTGCAGCACCCCCACCCCCACCCCTCTCACTGGGGCCACACCAAAGGCTCACTCGAAGCCACTGAGCGGCCACAAGGCCCCTGTGCTTCTCCCTACAGGGCATCATTTGCGGATTAGCAGGTGTGCGGCTCAGCAAGTCTGGATGCTTTGCCCATGGTTAGAAGGTTGGCAGGTTAAATCCCAGGGCTGACAGAGTGATGTCATCATTGGGCCCTTGAGGAAGGCCCTTAACTCCCAGGTGCTCCAGGGATTGGCTGCCTGTATGCTGCTTTAGATAAACGTGTCTGCTAAGTAAATGCGATGTAAAAATGTGCTTTCTGTGGTTGGGAGCAAAATGGGGGGGGGTTTGCGTTTTACTTTGAGCCCACGTCAATGAAGATGGAATGCCTGACAGAAAGAAAAAATAAGCGTGTACGTCAGTAAGTCTCAGAGCCAAATTTCTCACGTGATGTGGCAGGTAACACGGTAATCTCTTAATTACTCATGGTTGCACCTCATTGGTGACTTAGAGCAATCCCTTCCTAAGATGGGATTGAATACATAAAGCTGTTGAACACTCATGGACCAGACCCCCTTGGTAATTTTCCTCTCGCCGTGCCGGTTTCACGATAGCAAATCCTGTTTGGCGGAATGTTTGCACGTGTTATTGATTCTCGCTGAATGCCGTAGGTGGTGGAAAGTGGATAAATATTTGACCCGGATCGACCGCCTCCCGTCAAGGCCGGCCGAGGCTTCCAGTGTGGCTTCCAGACCAATTTGCGTATCGCTGTGTGCCCTGCTCGTAATCTCACTAGGCGCTGGTGTCCAGAAATCCTCTCATGGTTCATGGTTACTAAACTGAAGAGCAAATTTCCAAAACTCACTCACTCCACGGGATTTGTATTCAAGGAAATATCAGTGGACTTAGTGAACTTTGGAAATTTAATGAAGGATTCTCCATCGGATTACATGAGGACTGAGTGACTTTTCGTTCCTGGTCCTGTAACACATGGTGGGAAAGCCGGACTATATGCCAGTGGTCGCCACCCGGGAAAGCCGGACTATATGCCAGTGGTCGCCACCCGGGAAAG
>JAODJW010000036.1:149988-161848 GCA_026777045.1 Hyperopisus bebe | reverse complement strand
GAAAGCCGGACTATATGCCAGTGGTCGCCACCCGGGAAAGCCGGACTATATGCCAGTGGTCGCCACCCGGGAAAGCCTGACTATATGCCAGTGGTCGCCACCCGGGAAAGCCGGACTATATGCCAGTGGTCGCCACCCGGGAAAGCCGGACTATATGCCAGGGCCGTCAGGGCTTTATGTCATTTATGTCGCCTCAAAAACAACAAAAAATGGACTGCGTGAGTTTTGCAAATTTGCTCCATGCTTCTCAAGATATCTCCAGGTTTAGTGACGCACACAGAAATGAGATGATGCCAGGTGCATTGCTGCTGATGGCTCCCCTCTTCTTGTCCATGAATTTGGTAACTGCTTATGCCTCAGTAAAGAGAGTCAGGAATATTCCAGATCTGGCAATGGACGTTTCCTGGAAGGGAAGGAGGAGGGGCTCACAGCAGCACTAAGGTGGTTGGATTCAGAACACCATAGTCATGTCCTGCCCAGGGGCGTATATAGGGGCGGGGCCACAGGGGTACTGGCCCTGCCTGATATCTGATTTGCCTTCAGAATGCCTCTCCACTGTCAGTCACTGATTCAAAGCATATCATTGGCTAATAATAAGGTCAGCCGTTCTATATGAATTATGGCCCCTCTACTGCCTTCCCACCTAGTATTGCCCTTGCTTTGAGTGGAGGAAACACACACAGCTGTGAGCTTTGTGTTAATTACAGGGTGCAGGAGGAAGGTGAGGCTCACATAGGAAGCCAAAAAGGGCAAACATGCCCCCCATGCAGCTGCCATTTCAACCTGTCCAATTACTTCTTCCTCCAAGTCCATGTTCTTCTGAGGAACACCAGGAGGGTTAGACACCATGCTGACTTTGGATTGATAGGTCGTCTCTACAAACACACCTGAAGACCACACACCCACCTGCTTGCAGGCTGTCACAGAGGTGCTGGACGCAACTCAAAGCTCGCTATGGTGTCAGTATTTCAGAAATTAAGAATACCGAAAACTGCACTTTTGGGAAGCGTCTTCGTTGTTCTTAACGTGTCATTACCAGAAGGCATCCCTGATTTTAATTTCCAGCAAATCATAATTTGCCTTAATTGAGACATTATGCTAGATTTAGCAATCTTTGTCTAGCGATCATCTCCTAAAATACTCGGCATTCCTTCCGAAGGTGGTAATCATGCACCAGCTTTCTGCGATTAGGCTGCCAACTGGCAGAAATTTCTCGGTTCTGCTTGCGATCTCGGCTCCTTAACGAGCTAACGGAAGCGTCTGAGAGCCGTAATGAGGGAAGAAGAACAGAGGATCGGGCAGATTTGCCGTCCTTGGGGCCCGGCAACGGAGCCGGTGCGTTCGGAGGCTCATTTGGAAGGCTTAAGTGTCCCTTCCTGAGTACAAGAATCTCTGAAATGGGCTCTGGTGGCATGAAGAGCGACCCAACAATGGCGGGGCTACAAACATGCCATCCAAAGGCTCGGCACTCGGCATGGAGATGTAATGAAACCCAGACTGCATTCGGCTGGCTGAGGGAAGGGGGGAGGGAAGAGGAGAGGACAGCGATACGGTGGAAAACAAGGCAGCACTCCAAAGGCTGAGGCATGAGATAAACAAGAGGATAGCAACCGCAAGCTTTGTCAATAGTCTTCCGTCGATTCAGCTGTTAGATGAATATTAATGTCTCTTCTGTCTGTCCTTCTAACTGCCTGTGGCGGATTTTCACTGCCCGCCAAAGTATTTTCTTGATCGAAGACGGTGGTTCGAATATTTGGGTGATAAAGAGCTTAACATACATGAGCTCTAAAAAGCATGATACTGTCTTTGCCTAGAGTGGCATACATATTACATTTTGGCTGAGGGAGGGCAGTAGTGGGGGGGTGGGGGAGAGCCAAAGGGCAGATGTCAGGACGGACGGGGTTGACTGCAGCTGACGGGATCGGCGCTTTGGGCGCGCCATCCCCCAGTGCGCTGACAGCGAGAGGCAGTGCAAACAGCCGGTCCAGCTGTCCCAGCATGTGGCCGCTCTGTGAGATCCCCCTCCTCCCCTCCACCGGAGGGGGTCACATTGTCTCCGCCGTGGTTCTCTCTCAGCCAGACTTATCGAATCGGGTGCAGTCCGGGAGGCGACCCGGACGACCTCAGCGGCATTGTCTGTCCGTTACAAACACCGTGTGACTCGCCGTCTCTGCATCTCTGCTTTCTGCATCCTGAGAGGTGGATCTGCACGGAAAATCTGCATAGAGACGCCGCAACCTTGTTTGCCCATTTAATTAGCAGGTTTCGGGTCATTTCATGCTCCGATTGCACAGACGGCGACCTCCCTCCCCAGACTCTCACGATCTGCAGGAACATCTATGGCATGTATATGATTTATACATATTAATGTGGCGTGACAGCATACTGAGAGTTATGTCCATCAGGGGCAGGGACTGCAACCGAGAGCTTAATCACGGTTACTCAGAATTAACTTTCCCAAGGTGTTTCAATTACAGATGGGGGGCATTAACCGGACCTTAAAGAAGAACACAGAATACCAGCATCAGAGCTTGACACAACATCAGTAAAGCAAAAGATATATAACACAAAAACATATATAACACGAAAAATGCACGTATATAACACAAAACATATGTGTGTATAACACAAAACATATATAGCACAAAAGCAAATAACTAACAAGGCAGCACAGTGATTAGCATGGTTGCCTTTCATCTCTGGAAATCAGAGTTTGAGTGTCCGGCTTGGCTCTGCATGTGTGCAGTTTGCATGTTCTGCGTGTGTGCAGTTTGCACGTTCTCCCTGTGTCTTCCTAGTTTTTTTCTCTGAAGGGATGTCTAGATTTCCATTCTTGACTGTGGTCTGTTCTAGAATAAGAACAGATGTTTAGTCTGGATCATAACGACAGCTTCTGTCTCATCTTGTTTCCCCCCTGGGTTGGGACCTGAAATGACCAACTCGCGGGTGTGTAAACCTGCCCCTCTTTAAACCCCCCCTGGTGGTTTAACTGGACCCAGACACCCCCACCCCTCTCGGTTTACAAGCTGACGGTGCACCTAAATCGGGAGGGTAGAGTGAAAGTGATGTGTTAGGGCAGAGAGGAGTAAATAAAGATGGTGTGACTTGAGACAGTGTTTAAGGTTGGGGGGGGTGACAAGATCGTTGGGGCGAAGGATTTCATACTGTCCGACAGAAAATGGGGGCCACGAGAGCGCCATCCAAACAAATGATTCCCATCTTTGCCCACTCCCCCGATAGAGGAGAAACAGGGAGGGATTGTCGCACTGGGCCTTTGTGCTGCTGTACAATCATGGCTGGGGGGGGGGGGGGGCGCTGGCTAGCGGGAGATGTGGTCCTGAATATGAATGTGGCCGGCTCCCGCTAAGGCTGCCTTGGCAGAGCCCCCCACCCCCTCCCGGAATGCCTGTAACAGAGCAGGAAGTGACACGGGGAAAGGAGAGGCCGTAACATAGTAACCCCGCTGCCGTAATGACCATAAAAACGTTTCTAAGCGGCGACCTGGATGTGTCCACTGGAGCTTGTGACATCAGCACTGCAGTTTATTTAAAAGTCCAGCCTCAGTTTCCCCTGACAGTTTTTACAAGGCCTGTTATACCTGGTTAAGGTTTTAGGCTGGTGAAGATGGGAAGAGAAGTTTAGGACTGGGTGTGGCGTATTCCTACTCTGCGCAGCCCCTGGCAGACGGGTCTATTCACTGCGCAGCCCTGGCAGACAGGTCTGTTTGCAGCGAAGGAGAAGCAGCGAGACATCATTGCAGCCGCAGACGTTTTTGGAAAAGGAGGCTTCGTCTGCCGGGCAGACGATCTGCCGGCCGCGTCGTCGTTCCTGACGCTCCTCACTCGGCGGCCTCTCGACACAGACATGGTGCCAGAGAGCTACGGCGCGCACGGAAGGTGCGTAGGTGGTGCGTAGGAAGTGCGGAGGAGGTGCGGAGGAGCTGTGTAGAGGTCGCCAGCAGTACAGCAGGCAGGGGAAATTGACTGATCTATTGAAGTTTGTATGTGATTCAACAGGTTAGGATCCTGTGTTCGTGAACAGAAGGTCGCAGGTTCATATCCCAGGATGAATGGAGTGATCCTGTCATTGGCCCCCTGAGCAAGGCTCGTAATACCCAATAGCTCCAGGGATTGGCTGATCCTCTCCAAAATGTGTGCTGCTTGGAAAAGAGCATCTGCTCAATAAAATATTAGCTATTCAAAAAACAAGGCAGTCTAGAGGTTGAAGAGAGGATTACCGACCCACCGACTGAATAAATATGAGCATTCACACACTTTTTTCCAGTTACAATTCGGTTAAAACCCACATACGCTCCGGTTTGCAGCTGTCCGGAACTGACACCCATCTGTTTTATGGGCCACAGCTGTACAAACATCTTTGGTACTGAACTGACTTTGGAGCCTCTTCGCATTAGTCTCTCCTTCTGGAGTCGGGAGAATTATGGGATTGATGGACTTCAGCATGTAACTAAAGTGTCCTCAGCTAACAGGCGTGTATCTGCAATACATATTTTTATTTATTATTGGTATGTAGTAAAATGTTGTGGGTTTGAATGGTGGAACATAATGGAGATTAAAGTATCTGTATTTAGTGGCGCTGCAGGTAAGTATTATGATGTGAGTTTGGTGTTATGGTCTGCCCCAGTGGGGGGGTCTCTATATTCATTTGAGTGCCATTTCAAAAGGGCTGATGGGACAGAAGTGCCGCTAGAGATTTTGGGCCCTATGAAAGCATATTACCTTGGGCCCCAATGAGGCCAATAGGATTATGTTGCTAATTTTTAGGGCCCAGTGACTCAGGGGCCCTTGGAATCATCCTAACTTCCCCCCCCTCCCCTGTATGGAACCACACGTGGCACCTGCTTTAACCGTACCCTGTCAGATTCAGAGCATTAGAAGCATTTGGGCAAGGTCAGCCATGGATCAGTCGCTGAAAAGAAGGGGGGGGGTTCAGCAAAAAAAAAAAAAAATGCTGGTGCATTGTGGGTAACATTATCAGGGTTAACCGTGTATAAAACAGATAATGACCGAGTGCATGGATGAGCTGGAGCCATTGTTATTGAGAGACGTCGCTCGGCTTGAGTCCGTTGCAGCTGTTGAGTCTGTCAGGTGCAGGATGCTGCGTGATTTAGGGACTGGATGCATGAAACGGTTAGTCATTAGCGTGCATCCCCGGTGATACAGATTCACAACCAAAGGGTGCGAGCGGACATGGTGCCTTCGGCCAGCTGGGCAGGTCCTTTACAAACGGGGACCCGCAAGTCCCTTCTGCTTCAGCAGCAGTATGAAGGGCTCGATTTTCAGTTTCATTATTTTGTCATATTTTTTTTTAGTCTGTTACGCCTCGGAGAAAGGTCGTGACCTGATGAGTACCGTTTTAAATATTGTATTATGGCTTAGCAAATACGTAAAAACACACACGCTAAAAGGATGTAAAAAATTCATTTGAGCAGCAAACTTAATGCGGAGAATTTTAAGAATTGTCATGGAAACCACCAGCCTTTATCCTTTAAGATAAAGGATATATGTTACTGTAATGAAGCCATCTAACCTAGAGCACATGCCTTGAAACATATTCATGGCACATCTATTGTAATATTGCACATGCAGAGCTATTAAACCCCAGCAAATTCTCCCCCACATGGGATTTCAGAGCACTAATTTGCTTGGGGAGAGTGTAAGTGGAGGATCAGAGACTATTTATACAACTTGATAGTCAGTCACGCTTCAGATGTTCCTCACTGATTCAGTGACGATTATTCCGGTACGCGGCAAAAAAATGTAAAAACCGCTCCGGCTCTGGACTATAATATGTCACATAGCTACACAAATAGTAGCCCCTTCATTTGATCGTTTTTATTATGCTTAAGATATCCAGAAATCGCTTATCTGGTTATGATATCCTGAAACTACTTATCTCTATTTGCCGTACAAAATTTTCTGCGTCAGAATAATCTTAACATATGAATATAATAATACATATCATATCTTGACATATGAATTCCAGTTCATTCTGATTTATAAATTAATGTAATTTAAATAAACTTTTATGTAATATATTTATAATATATTTATCTTGCTATTTGAACATTCCATCTCATTTTATTGTTAAAGATTAAAAAAAAATCATTAATTCAATGTTTTATTTAATCATTGCATTGTATGGATCTATATGTAATTGATCACACTAGATAATTAAAATAATTACCGCTGTCTCTTTCTCTGTAATGTGAAGAAAGGGAGCACACTTTGTTTTGGCTGAGCTGCTGGTTGGCTCCAGAGAGAAGCTGAGCAAACCTCTGAGGAACAGCTAAGTCCAGAAGTATCAATCACTCTGCCTCATCATCGGCCTGTCCTGACATGCACACAATGCGTAGGAGACCATTAAACTTCAGGAAAGCTTTACAAAAACTCAAAATTACACTTTTGGGCCTTTACATAAAAAATAAGCCTGAGAATTCAAAAATTCTTGTGCTTTTTAAAAATGTTTTTTTTTATTTCTCACATGATAGTTTTCACTTAACATAAAGGTCACCCAGCTTAACATAAGTGTTGAATTTTTACATTGATCACCTGAGTGGTAAAATATGTTTTTTACGATTCCACTAAGGATTTTATGTTGGGTATTATGAAGGCAGTATGAGTGGGAATTGTACCCTGTACACCAAATAATTAAGGCAGAAAAACATATTTCCTTCATCTTTAGCTAAATCGCCCATTACCAGCCACTGGTGAGAGGTGTGCGCCATAACGATGCAGATAAGTTGTTGTAAACGATACTTTCTCTGTGCTTGTTTGGCTGCTGCGATGGGGAATTTCAGATCCCAAACGCCTCCCTCACTGAGTCCAGACATTGGCGTCGGCTGAATGTAACTATCTTAACTGTAAAACATCTATGAATCAAAGGCTAATTTGGACGGAGAAAGCGAACTGGATTCCCTTGTGCATGCTATTCCTTTCAGGTTCTCCGAGGAAGATGATTTAAGGAGGCCCATTTTAGGGTTCGCCTGAGATCACCTGACAGGGTTTATACTTTAGCTGCTTTGGTGATTTGTGTAGACATTAGCTCATTTCTGGGTGCTAGCCTCCACTCAGCTATGATGTAGTAAATGGCTAACGCAAAAGTTAAATCATCACACTGCCTGTTTGAACTCAGAAAATCTCAGGCCATGAAATTCCCTGGATTCTTTTTCGCCTTGGAAAACAACTTCTGGACCCAGTTCAAACCATTATATAACTGTCAGACACACTGGTGTTACTTAATATGTGAACTTAAAATGAACACCAAAGAAGCAGGTTTTGTATCTTGATGCTACATTGAATTCTGCAGCAAGCCTGGGCAATTCCACTCATTGAGTATATCAGTGCACAGCATTGCTAGGATCTTAAGACATCCGGGGCTTAGCCCTGTGACCTCATCTGTCCGAAGGTCACCATATTGAATTCTCTCTCTCTGAAGTTATGATGATGGTAGCACTACGCAGGTTTTGGGAAACACAGCCCCGGACACAGACTGTTGTCTTATATCAGGGGGGCCCAACTTCAGTCCTGGGGGGCCAGAGCCCTGCACATTTTTGGGTTTCCCCTCATTTAACACACCTGTTTCAACTCCTTGTGCTAATTACCACACAGGTCTGGAGCTGAATCATTTATGGTGGAACAGGGAAAGAACTAAGCTACACAGGGCTCCGGCCCCCCAGGACTGGAGTTGGGCAGCCCTGTCTTATATTTAGCTCTCAAACTGAGAATATGCCTGTTAAAACATCAGAGCTAAACAAATAATTCAGGGCTCATTTGGATTCATTTAGGGCTCCAGCCCCCAGTGCCTATATCAAGGCATCCCAGTTTCACTTGTGTTTGAAATTCTGTGGCATAAGCAGTTACCATTGAATAATTAGCTAACTTGCCTTGTTTGTAGTGTCACACAATTAGCAACCCAAAAACCTACGGGACTAAAATTTCCTACCCCTGACTTGAGTATTTCATGGAAGCCCCCATCCTCCTCTGATTCATTAACCCAGAACTCATGTTTGATTCTAGACTTTTCTTTTAGGGGGTAGGAGAACCCAACCAGTCATAAAATGTTCAAATAGCATTTTCATCTGACCAATAGGGGGTGCAATTGCACCCCTAGTAAATTCACCTATGTCACCCCCTTTTGATAACTTATGTCCCCTACCGTGGGCTTCTGACAGTATTAATACTGTGGGAAACATTGGGAAAGGCCGACGGTGGGCAGCTCAGAGGAAACGGCTAGTTGATTCATTCCTGCATCGCCAGAGATCGATGCTAATCTGCTGATTCCCTGCGGGTCACCTGGACCCTCCATCCGTCTCCCTACATGGGAGTACTGTGGACCTGGGAACCACAGCTGTTAGTGGCCACCTCCAGTGAGCCATCACAGCTCCAACCCCTCACCTCCATCGTCTGCAGAATCCTAAAATCATTTAACAGTGACTACATCCAGGTAGTGCATAAAGAAATCTAATATTATAATAAATTTACATAGCTAAGATTCATACCTCCAGTGGTCTGTGTTCCAGAGTGTGCTGGATATTGACCCGTTTTTGATTTTGACATTATTCTAGCATGTTTCAATCAGTTTGTGCAAAATGTAACCCTTCTAAAAAACATAAAAGGAAAATAAATTCTTGGCAAAATACTACTGCTATATTACTGTGGTTGTGTTTTTGTTGAAAACGAAAATATAGGTCACATTGAATCATTATTTTATGTGCTGCTGATATATACAGAAAAGTCAGAGCCTATCAAGGCATCTCCAAAGGCTCTCAGAAGACCTTAGACCGTGGAGGGCTAATCACAACTAGCGGTAAATGAAAATGACAACTATAAATGTGCTCAGATACATGAATTACCACCCCCACCTGCAGTTCAGACCAGGTAATCCACATGAAGCTATGTAGGTTTAGGCCTGAGCAGTACTTGGATGAGAGGCCATCTCGGAAAACTGGGTTGCTGCTGGGAGAGGTGTTGGTGTGTCCAACAGGTTAGCCAACCCTGCTGTCTGTGTGGATCCCAGTGCAGTGATGGGGACACTGTGCTGTAAAAATGGCACCATCCTGACATCTAAAACCAAGGTCCTGACTCTCTGAGGTCATAAAAGACCCCTGGCTATCATTTGAAAGAGTAGGTCGATACCCTGATGTTCTGGCTAAAATTGCCCACTGAGGTCCATTCATACCTACCCTCCTAATCATCCCCTGCATTTAACAGGTGAATTCTCTCCTGCCCGTTCACCA
The DNA here is from genome assembly GCA_026777045.1 of Hyperopisus bebe. Lineage (NCBI taxonomy): Eukaryota > Metazoa > Chordata > Actinopteri > Osteoglossiformes > Mormyridae > Hyperopisus > Hyperopisus bebe. The sequence goes on along the minus strand of JAODJW010000036.1, from coordinate 152,589 downwards.
CCTTAGCTACCATGCGGTGAAGGTACTGGTGCAGAATGGCTGATGTCGCATCATCTAGGTGGGGGCTACACAGCCATGGTGGTTGAAGTGGCTCCCCATTGGTTCTACAAAGTGCTTAGGGTGTTTAAAAAAGTGCCATATAAATGCAACTTTCATTCACTAAATTAGGAAAACTAGCTGATGGGGGTGTCCAGTCCTTAGTGGCCATAGGTATGTTTGTTTAATGTTGCCTTTTGGTAAATGGAAAGAAATAACTGCACTGAATTGGGCGTAAATCAGTTTGTAAAGAATCGGTTTTCGATGGGCGAATCTACACCCAGTAAACCCAGAAGCCCAGGAGGACTGAAGTGTCTGACCCCTGCTTTATGAGGTCATTAAAGTTCCATTTTAAACGAGATATATGCCGGGAAATGGGACCCGTGCTGAAGAGATGGGAGGCAGTGGTGCTCAATTCTTAGCCAGCCGACCGATGGCAGCTCCAGTCCCATGACCTCACCGTGCCTCAATCCCAATAAGAAGAGATTGAAGAGTGGCCNNNCCCACCCCTCCTGGGAGATCTGTCTTCTAACAATGCTGCTCGGATGAAATGAAAACCTTATGAGGTAAAGGCAACAGAGATTTAAAGGCGAGAGAAAAGTGCAGCAACACAATAATATGAGGTGGACAAAAGCTTGTGCAAGCCACTCTGTGAAGTAAAATAAAACCTTATCTGTTTTGAAATTTCATATCTTAAAACTGCTTTTAAGTGCTGTACTCCTGGTGATCGCTTTCCAACAAAGTCGTTTTTCAGTCAACTTTTGCAGCCATGTTTGAAAGATTTAATCATTCCATCTTATCTGATAAAATTGTCACACTAAACTCAAGCTGAATCCCCTGTAATGCTGGATGGATGGATGGATGGATGGATGGAGCAGAAAACAAAATGCAATCATTTTGGATTGGCAAAGTAATACCTGTAAAATCAATACAATAAAAGATAATTTCATTCTGATTTTATGTGTTATTGAAGATACATATATATTTTATGGGATATATAGGTATCTACTTGGTAAAACTAATGAAAAACACGGTATAGCTTATAAATAAAATCTGTATTCTACAGCATATGTGGCCAAAATGTTTGGCTTGTTTTAATTGTTTATGAGAAATATTTTGTCTCGTGACTAACAAAGTAGAAAGTTGGTTGTTAAAAAAAACCTATATTAAATAAATACTATTATATCTGAAAAATTAATATAGATGTGCAATTTACAAAGCGGAGCATGCTTAACTGAAAATCAATAGAAGAGACTTAATAAAAATGAATGTTTTCTTTGTGTCTGAGCTATTCAGTCAATGCTGTAGGTTAGCAGATTATGGGTGTTTCTGAAAGATTTTAGAACTCCACTGAGAAGGGAATAAAGCTTTAAAAACCTTTAGACGTTAATTCTTTATAATGGGATCGCTGGAACAGTCCTATGGCTTTCTGATCTAGATGCTCAGTCTTTGCTGAACATTGTATTTTCTGTATGTCCCGTTGACACTTTGAAACCAAAAGTTAGACAGAAATGCACACCTACCAGCTCAGTTGTACTCCGTGTCCCTGACTCTCTTCATTTTACCCTGCCTTCTGCTGTATTAGAGAACTTGCTCCTGCATTAGAACCTAACCACCAGTTTTGTGGTGGAAAGAGCGACAATGCAATTGTGTGTACCGCAAAATCAAACGTGGCCAGAGACACTTAATTCCTGTAAAATACAGCAAACTGCAAATACAATTTACCTTAGATTAATAATAACTACAAGGAAGTTGGCAATCATGTCAGTGTGTTCCGGATTATGGTATTAAGACTTAGCAATCAAACTTGTTTTCCTCGAGTTCCCAGCCTTGGGGGAGTTTCACATCGGCACGACATGATTAGACCTTTTTAAGGTGTTAGTTTAATACATCATTTTGAGGAGAAACTCCCAGGCCACACATTTAAATGGTGATTCTCTCTTACCCAAAGCATGACTTTTCATTTCAGCTGTGCGTCTGAAGTCCTTTTCCAAAACACTAATTTCTAAGATTACAAATTGACTACAATGAAAAAATAGGGGAAAAAAATGGTCCGAAGAAAAAGGCTTGAAGTTATTCAAATAACAGACTATTGAAGGTAAGAAGTAGTTCCTTCCAATTGACTCAGGCACTGAGGGTAATTTAACATCTGACCCCATTTCCCCCAGTGAAGAAGATAAAGGGGGATAAGCTGGCTCCGTTGGCCACCCGAAAATGAATTGTCAGGGTGTTATGTATTTCACTGCTGGCGTTTCAATGGCTGCTTCTGTTCATAAAGCAGTCTCAAAGCTCCCTACCCACTCTCCAAGTTCCCAACAGCATCTCGCTCAGCCAGAGGCATACACAGGGCTGAGACTACAAGGGCACTGGTCCCGGCTGGAAGCTGATTGGCCCTCGGAGTGCCCTCAGCTGGAAGCTGATTGGCCCCCGGAGTGACCTCTCGCCTGTCACTCACCAATTCAAAGCACATCATTGGCTAATGATAAAGATGACCCCTCATATGCCCCCCAAAAAATCCCACAATTGCCCCTGACCTCAGGTATTAAGAAAGGCTTATTCCTGGAT
>JAODJW010000036.1:134395-146628 GCA_026777045.1 Hyperopisus bebe | reverse complement strand
CCCCCCCCCCCCCCCCAGCATTTTCTCTCTCGCTCCCCCCTTGCCAAGTTGACGATTGGCTATCTGGGGATTTGCTGCAAGTTTGTTGCGCATTCCCTCCTGTGTTTGTATGTAGCCTGAAAAGCAGTATTTGGTGGAAGGTCAAATTAATGCAGCATTAAGAGTATTACCAAGGCCTTCTGGAACTTTCTGCAATTCACGCCTCACTGAGGAAGTAACGCAGTTCGACAGACCTTGTATGCAGAGCCTTAATGCTTCCAGCAGCAGATCAGAGCTCATCGAAAGCACAGAGGTGCCCGCATAAGACACACAAACCCCCGGTATCCACACCCCCGCAGGGACGACCTCCAACAGATGCATAATTTTCGGCAGCCACGCAACCCTGCAGCCAAACTGCGGCGACACCCCTGCTGCACAAATCAAATCACGACGCTCCATTTTACTGCAAACCATACACATGCTGCTTAATGAGCCTGAAGAAGCTGCTTTTTCTTTTCTGGTTTCCCCTTGAATGTCGACCATGAAAGAATTCCAAGATGTCTGTCCGGTAACCATTTTCATGGGAGCATTGTCAGGGGTGTACCCAGGGGGCGGGACACCCAGAACTTCCTGAAAGTTGATTGGCCTTCAGCGTGCCCCTTCTCCTGTCACTCACCGATTCAAAACATATCACTGGCTAATGATAAGACTGCCCGCCCCCATTGTATGAATTATGGCAAATCTTGAGACCCCACCTTAAAAAAATCCTAGACTCACAGTATTGTGTTCTTTGCTTTTATTACTTTTATTTTTCTTTGGGCTGTAGGCACAACATCATTATAAATAATGGGGTGTTTTTGTCCTACTGTAACATGCAGTAATGGGTCCTACACGCCACCGCTCAGAATCCAGATGTTCGGCTTTCCGGGAACAAGAAGCATCTAAATAAACCAAAGATGCTCCTGGGCGACGGCATGTCTGGAAAAATGCGATTGTAACTCAGATACCGTCCCGGTGGTATTTTACCCTGTAAGAACGGGAATCTACTGGAATTGGAGTCAAGCCGTGGGATTCAATTTTCAAGGCATGAGCCGAGGAGGAGGGTTGGGTTTCTTACAGCCCGACAGACAGGGGAATGCTCACTTCTTTAAGGTGAAGGAGCCTGTCTAAAACATGACCGACCACCTGCCATTATTATAATAACTGGGAACAACAGAATTTACGAGTATGGCCACCAAAATTTAGAACCTCCACAATAAATAAGTAATTACCCTGAACAGCAACTGACTTCTGTTACGCTATCATCATTATAATTGAACAGATGGCGACACTGACTAGTTTTCTGGCTGTATACACAAATTCAAATAAATCATTCTGAATTATTACAAAATGGGAGATAAGCCAAAAAACCAGTAATCAGCTTCCAGATTGCTAATAGGAATAAATATATCCTTTAAACCTACATGCAAACTCCAGCCACACATCCCAGCCAGGGGATCCAATTACACATTTTTTTTTTTTACCCATCCACGCAGGGGGTGTCAGCTTTCTTAGTTGCTAACCGCCACTGCCCCGGGTCCTGAGCCAATTACTCTGGGCTGGTATACAGCCCTTATTAGAGTCACAACTCCATATTTCACAGCAAAATTTATGGTCCATTGTTATTTGTGTGAGGTGATGCATCACTACCTCATGGTCTTATTCAAAACTTTTATGGTCACAAATGGTGGCATAAGTATGGGATGTAAATTACTGGTGGATGCACAAATGGGCTGTGTGTGACCGGCTGCCAGGGAGGGAGATCCCTCCCCCACCCCCGCCCCCCCCCACATGACGGAAAGCGTGGGCGGGGTAAAGGTGGAGGGGGCCTCGATGAAGAGATCAGGGGTCTCGTATTATTTATAAAGCCACACCGCGTGATTGAATTTGCCACCGAGGGCTTCTGATTGGGGTCACCATCCTTGTGCCTGCAGCCCCGTAACTTTGTTAAAGGGAAATGCTGCGTTTGCCTTCAGGGCAATTACATCCGGACAACTTAATTGGAGGCATTTCCACATGTAGTGCCGTGTCCCCAAAGGTATTCATTAGTGCTCCGGTTCGACAATCCGCAACCCCCCCGCACCGGAGCGTTTAATGGTTTGGTCCGGGTCCAGGGCCTGGCTCACATGGATTGGATCTGTGGGGGATTACTGTTACTGGGGAAGCCCACCTCCCACAGTCTGCATCTGTCGCCTGGCCACCCTTCATCCCACGAGCGAAATGGACATTCAGAAACAAAGAGTTTTTCAGTGAAGTGACTCTATTTCACCCGGTACATAAGATGACCAGGTTCACAGGCATATGCTAGTGGCCTTTTCGTTTTTGGCCTGAGCGTCGTAATGGCGGCGTGGCCCAGGAATTTGAGGTGAATTTGGGTAATAATATCGCTGCTTGGATAGTGCCACCAAAAGACACCCTAAAAGAGATCAATAAACAAGACTCCAGATTCAACCAATTTATTTTCATATCTGCAGTACACAGTGAAATTCTTATTTGATTCTTATTAATTAAACACCCCGGTTAGGTAATGCTGTGTCTTTAACAGTGTGTGTGTGTGTGTGTGTGTGTGTGTGTGTGTGTGTGTGTGTGAGGTTTTCTACTGCTATTAATAGCCTGCAGAACGGGGGTGATCAAATTATCACTGATGAGGCATATCAGCAGTGTGCAGAGTCACCTAACCAGTGCTGACAAATCAGTGATTCTAGAGCTGCTCTTACGTCAGCATGCTTTGGCCCATACTCTGTCTGGATTTGACCCTGGTTATCGGACACTGAGCAGCATGTGACATTAAAGGGCACTTGGAGAGTATTGGAAGGGACAGTCAGGGTGTGGGACACTTTGGAAAAGCTTTATTCAGAGGAAACTGGGTTAAAAATGGTCACCACGGAGAATGCAGCACCCTGGTCTGCAGCAATGTTCTTAATTAACAGTCGCATGAATCACCAACTTCGTTTGGCAGCAAATTAGATGCAAACACCCCGGCGCAGATGGCTCTGGGATCTCGGACGAATGGCGCGCGAGCGTACCAACGCCATAGCTCCCGATGCTCTGAGTTTTAAACATATTTGAAAAAATAAACAATGATGGACGGCACCTGTCAAAGGGAGTTCACGTGTACATTCTTTCTCTGTAAAAGAAAGCAGGGCTTGTTCTCCGACATGCACCATGCGACAAGCCCACAATCAAATCTGCAACAGCGCGTCGCTCGAGGAAACGGAAAATGCCATCCGCAAACATACACGTCATCTCCAGAGATTAATTCTTCCCTTCCTAAACGTTTTTTTTTACAGGTAACAATTCTCATATACCTCAAAAATTTGATTAATCAAAAAACCATATTAAACTTCCATTCAAATTTTGACTTGGCTTTATTAAGTAGGAGATTGAGATGATCAGTGTTTTGTTATTGCATTACAGGCTACTGTGATTCACCCCCAAAGAACTGTCACACGTTACAAAAAATGTAAGCACTTTTGGCCCTATAAATAAAGTTATTTAGGTTTATCCCCAAAGACACAGATAGCAGCTGTGTAAAATGAAGACTTATTACCCCAGGTAATAGTACCTGTAGAGAGGTCCCTTGCCCAAACACACCCCTCTGGCTGTTCCCGCCGCTTGACTGACACCTCAGGCTCCCAGCATGCACCCGCTCATCCTGAATCCTTGAATAAATCTCCCTGTGATCAGGCCTGCCAACTAAAGGGCTGCCTGGATTCAGTGTTCTGAAGCATTAACACTGGCTCATTCCATTAACTGCTCCATTATGATTGATTAAAACGAAGGTGACTCCCCAGAGCCCGGTTATTAGCCTAAACCCACAGCAGGATCTCTGGGCCTACCTGCTGCCTTAGTTCAGCTTGCAAGGTCACAAGTCCTTTCAGTCCTGTAAACTCTTCTAATACTCTTCTGGCTCCCATCTTCTGACTAGGCTCTGACTCCCGCTCAGAGGACTTTAGCACGTTAATACTTTCAGCAGTCTTCCAAATAATTTATGAACTGAAAACTACACCTCATGCCAACATGTCTGCTCAAATCAACTCCTTTCCTTAAGTTTTCTACCAAACCGTCTCTGTTCTATATGTGTTCTAGCTATTCTTCACCTGTTTCTGTGAGCTCGTGGGAGTTTTACTTACACAAAAATGTTCTGAGGGCAGAATTAAAAATGATTAGTTCAGAGAGATAACCAATCAGATTGTACAGCAACTAGAGGGGGCAGGACCAAGAAATCTGATTTGTTGGTCCTGCCTTCTCTAATTGCTTGGACCCGCCTCCTCTACAATCTGATTGGTTATATCTCTGAACCAATAATTTCTCCTTCTGCCCTCAGAATATTTTTGTGTGAGTAAAACTCCTATGAGATTTCTACGATTCCCTTTCTTAGGTGCCATCACCCGATCGTAATTAAGCTAAGACACTTGCCATCTCAGTCCTACTGCACCCCTTTCTGCTGTGTTGTGGAGCAGTGTTTCTTAGCCCGGTCCTCAGGCATCCTCCGACGGTACACCTTTTTGCTCCTTCCCGGATTTCGACACACCCTGTACCAGGTCTTCAGCGTTCTTGATTGGCTGGGAGGTGGGAGGGAGCAAAAATGCAGACTGTCTGAGGGTCCCCGACAACTGGGTTGAGAAACACTGTTGTAGAGACTAGAGACATGGGATTGCTCTAAAATTGATATCCCCCCCCCTCCTACCCACACAGTAAACTGCAGTATCACTACCAATGATCCATAGTGATCTGTTTTACTTCACATTCCTAATTTTGATTCCTAATATTTGGTCAGATCACAGAAATCCGATAAATCATCGGTGAGTCTTTTTGGAAGGTGTGCGATTAAATCTTGAAATCTAAGGGAGACCCTCGGCACTCTCTGAGAATCCAGCTAGTCTTAAAGTCTCCTGGAAATTTACACTTAAACTAGGTGATGCTGATTTTTTTAATTAAACATAGCTTGCAATAAAGGGATGGCAATCACAGGAAGTCAGGAGAGGCAGATGTTTGGGGAAAGATTATTTGGCCAGTGTTAAATAAAACTTTCTTTTTCTGCATACCAAGTAGATGAAGATCTCCAATCCTCTATGAACAGTCTGCTTTTAGAAACTTTATTAATTTTGTGGGGTTTTTTTCCCATGAACTTTCAAATATATACAGAAACATCAAAGTATCTTTCTGTCCTTGGGTTTCACTGTGTTGCCTGCTAACTTTAATACTGCAAAATACATAAAGCAGGAAATGAATAAGCCGTCTAATTACCTTACCCAATTAACAATTAAAAAAAAAAGCCGTGTGCTTGAAGGCTTAGCTACAAAGGGTCTGACAGAGCTTCGAGAGATTACTTTAAGGTCTACCTCAACACAGTAATCATGCCGTCGGGGGTATGGTCCACACCACAAATTGCAAAATCATACACATCATACGTGTTAACAACATGCCTTCTATAATGATGGCTATAGATCCATGTTACACAGGGGTTAAAAGGATTTGTTAGATTTAACAGTAGGAACTAAACATCTACAGAGCTTTCTCTCTCTCTCTCTCTCTCTCTCTCTCTCTCTCTCTCTCCCTCTCTCTCTCTCTCTCTCTCTCTCTCTCTGTGAGAAACACAGAGACTTTGCTTCATGCCATTCATACATCCTAACTCTCACACGCTCCTACAATAATTATGTCGCTGTGAGAAAAGTCAGGTGACATGCGCTTTTGGGGTCCATTTGACCCCAGGATGGGCATGACAGCTAAATGATCACAGGTGGATGGACGTTAACGAAGTAATACTCAATTAACTGCTTACAGGGAAATAACAGGTTCATCCCCAGACATCGCCATACCACATTTGCATTTATTTATCAGACACATCAAAATCAATGTACATTTTTAAGGGTTAGCTGGTCCCTGGAGCAACAGGGGGGATTTAAGGGCCTTGATCTGGCACCCAATGGTAGAGCTGCTCTGCTGATCCTGGGATTTGAACCAGCTACTTTCGGATCGTTGGCATCAGATCCTAACTTGCCACGCTTTGGCCCTTGATGGCGACCTAGACCCACAATCCTCTGTCCTGCAGGCTGATGCCTTATCCATTAGGCCACTGGGACAGTCCTACCGTCCTACAGGATGTAGAACATCTTACTATATGGTAACAGCCTACTGTATACAGCCATAGTAAACTCAAATCTATTCAAAGGCAAACTGCAGCTCTTCACTAAATGCTCATACACATACCTTGTGTGGGTTTTTCTGTTTTTCGCACATGCCTGCTCCCATCTATTATTATTATCTATTATTGAAGGCCAAACAATAAAATAATAATGTGTTATTTGGCGGGCTGATATTTTTTTAAACGACTTACCACCCACTTCTGTCCTGTTTGTTTACTTCGGCTTCTGGCTTTTTTATGAGTCATCCAGTTTTTACTTGTAACCATATTATTCTCATTTTCCCTTTCAGTCATTGAAAGATATTAATAATAAATGAGTAGTCAAACAACCTGTAAGTAAAACGGAACTGAGCCCCAGCTTGTTTACATTCCTAATTCTACCGACGTCGAGGGAGTTTCCGTAACCGTCGGCGTTTTTTTCTTAAAGGTTTCCGAGCTAGTGGGTTTGCGGCCATCTACCAAACCATGACACCTTTTCACACAGAAAATCCATTTCTTTGATGTTTTGGAGCCCCGAGCAGTCGAGGGAGGAATGCATTTGAGAGTAGAGTCTGGCCTACTGGGATTTTCTAGCCACTGTTGAGTACCCATTCGGAGACCGTGTCTATCCGGGCCTGTTTCGAGGTATCGATCGCTGTCATGTCACGGCTGCTATGACAGGTTGAAAAGTTCAGACATAGCTTTGAGGTCCTCAGTATTTAACACGGACCCCAATCTCCCGACCGTGTCCTGACCACAGTGTCCTTCTGAAGTCTCAGTGATTTCTTACAGCTAAGTTAGTAACATTTAAACACTGTTTAATGTCATATATCAATGGCATTAAGATGAAAACACTCATTGAAAGCACTATGAGCTCTGGGAGTTTTCACACACATTAAAGCCCGCACACAGTGGTCATTGTTGCTATGCCCGGAACCTGAAGATGAATCTGATTATAAGCAAACGAGGAAAGTCTGCCATTGTTATAATTCTCACGGGTACATACACAAAATAAATATGCTAATATATGCTGAATACAACTTCTAGAATAAGTGGGGACTTTCTTTCCTCTCGAAAATCCTTTGATCATGCATTCGCTGAATATTTCTCATTAGGGATTTCCGTGTTGCCCCGTTTATGATGATGTTACAATCACCCACTAATAAATACACGTAAGGCAAAGAATGAGGACCCCAGATTCAATTATTGTGGTTTTGAGGAGATTATCAGTGCAGCTGTTGACATTAACTGGGCCTGTAGCCTATGAACAAATACTTGTTTGAACCTCCTCATCGCTTTCCTTGGCCTTCATTTGCCGTTATTAACAATTATCATTTGTTGTTGAACAATAACTTTTGGTCTCCTTTTATAGGTCAAATTTTCACATCAGTGAATTGGTTTAATAGCTAGCAGTTAGCAAAGCAGCCTGTAGCAGATGCATCCGTTACGACAGTGACATTCAAACCTCTTCTGGAATCCTGAATGAGTATTTTCCCTGATTCAACTAATTAAGGGCCAAAAGGACAGTGGGTGTCTCCTCTCAGACTGTATTATATTATGGGCTGTAACTAAATAAGGAATGACTGGGGTGACTCAGGATGAAGCGCCACTACAGGATGACACAAATACTTTGACGAGACTCGTTGATCATGGATAATTTATTATTACTATAATACTACATGTCATCAAATCAATGTTGATTCCTAGCTACCCTATGGGGGGGGGGCATTCATCCAGGGGTGAGTTTCCCGAAGCCTTTGTGACACTACGTGGTTTGTCAGTTCTTTTAACTTACGAATGACGTAGCATTAAAAAGGCTTCGGGAAACTCACCCTAGAACTTTCCGTCGTCTGTCCACGTTCTTAGGCTTCCGAAAAGAATACTCATTCTTAGGATGATTTACAGATAATACTGTGACATTTATGGATGCCTGGGGAAATTTATCAACATGTCATAGTTAAATAAGCAATATCAGGAGAAAAAAACCAAGCATTTTTCAATGACATGGGACAGATATGACAAGCATCTCTTACTTCCACCTTGGACCTTGCATTTCCTGCATTTAAGCTCATTACAATCCTGTACTGTATGTACTGCATACGGGGTGTGGCAGGTGAATGGATGGATGATGTAGACAATAAAATGCACAAAAGGCAAATATATATATGTGGAAATCACGGCTCCACGGCTCAAGTGTCGCATGATATGCATGCGGGTTGTCATTTCTTAGGTGTTCCTGCCTGCCATCTTTTGTTATGTGACTAACCTACATAAAGTGCCTCTTCCAAGAACTTTCTGGAAAGCTCGACACAGCAATTGTCTCATGCTGCCCCATTTCACCGCAGTTCTCGTTTGTGGTTATTGAATTTCCTTTTCACTTACCACACACATCTAATCTGGCATCAGTCGGATTCTACTTTAAAAGTCAAAGTGCTAGGTAGAGGAATTAATACATTTTCCAATAAGAGGTTCAAGGTCACAAAGGGCATAAGCCCATTGCCGTTTAACTGAACGTGCTCCATGCCTACTGTGCAATACTGGATACTTCCCAAATGGAAAAAAAAAATGAACCATAACACTGGAGCGTGATTTAACAGTTATTGTAAATGCTGACTGCAAATCAAATGTTCAGTGTTTTTTTTCTTCCTTTTTAGAATATGTAATAGAGAAAATCACTGCGGCAAAATGTAGCCTCCCAGAAATTCCTCTAATAATGCAGCTGTACATCACGCCTGGAAAATATCCATAGCCAGCAGTGAAATCAGAGCCCTGATAGCGAAGGGCAGCCAGGACAGCGACTCAGCATAAACCGTACCAGGGCCCCCGGAAAGGCCCGGAACTGACATCAACTGATAAATCAGGGGGAGGTCACCTTCTGGAAAAAAAGAAAATAATAAAAATGTGATGTCCCATTCGCAGAGGCTAGCTCTCCAAAGGACGGGGTGTCACTCGGGCAGGTGCCACCGTGTCCGGCGATACAGGCTTTAAGCAAAGTCACTTTTTATGACACTTTGGAGTGGATGAGGGAGGTGATGAGGCTCGTTAAAAATTCACTGAGCGCGACATTCTGCGTCGCCGAGGAGAAAGGCCAGTGGGCAGCGGGGAGAGACTGCGGCTATGGTGCAGGTGAAAGAACTCGATCGGAAATCCAGGGGGGTTTCCGTGGTAACACAGTGCGTCATTCCACGGATTCGGAAAAATAGCCACAGATAAATTCAGCCAGAATAAAAACATAACTGATAAAATAGCCATCCAAACTAATGAAATAACAAAGCTTCATTTGTCGATCTGGATAACGACATCTGTTACTGTAAGTAACCGCGGGTTTTTGGTGTCGCTTCCCGCTACGTCTGTCATTTTACTTTCCGTTTGGTGGGGGGTGTTCTGTGAAATCCTGCCTGGCAGCGCCCAGTGCAGGCTACCTCGTCTTCGGCCAAGACCTTTAAATCTCGTGTCGGAGCATTAGCCATTCATCAGCGGGACGGCACAGGGGCAAACAGCTGAGCGAACCCAAAAACAAAGCCGGCCGGTTGAGACGGGACAGTGAGGTCACTGCTGTGTTTTCGGGCAGTAGGATATTAAAGGGCACCAAACTGGACAGAAAATCATCCCTGCATTTTGGTGCCAGCTGGAAATATTATAAAACAATGCCGTATTGTTATAGACAATATGGCCTCAGTACCTGCTATTTTTAAATGTCTTAAAGCATTTTAAAATCAGTAGGAGCGTGTTTGCACCATGCCTCTGTGTAACGCATTTATGTCTGTTTCTTTTGTTGTTTTTATTGATGATGAATTGTGTTTTCTTGCGTGTTTGCCTTTGGTTCGCTATTCTTAGTCCTCTCGAAAGGTACAAAAAGCAGTCAGCCTAAATCCTTCAAGCTCCTTCCTGGGCCTGGTCGTAAATGAACGGCGTGACCTGGAGGAACAGGGGCTGTCTCGCCCACAACCGCCTGCTAATGGTCGTCATTCTTGGAGTGAATTCAGGTTTCAGGCACCTCAGGGCATCTGATGGAGACCTGGGGTCATTCATACCCCCCCCGGGGTACTGCCCCTCCCCATTCACATCAGAAGGACAGAGAAGCATCACAGTACCCAGGAGGTCTGTCCTATCATAGCAATAAAAAGATGCTTTATTTTATTTGAACAAACACATTAGAATGTCTTTTTCCCCTGTACACTACTAGTCAAAAAGTTTTGCATATCACAGGTTTTTACCACTTTTCCATTCATTTAACAAACTGCAGATTTTATTCGTATTAGGTTCTGGAAAGTTGAGCGAGCAACTATAAATGAAAATATAAGTCAAATAAAAGAGTATGTAACGGCGTATGTCTCACATCCTATGAACTGGTTGTGTGATGATGTCAGAGTCACATTCCAGGCCGTCCTTTAACTTTAAATGCACTATAGTTACCTGTTTCATCCCATGTAACAGAACAGTATTTAATGTCCCTTGTAGAAAGAATGCCTTGAGTTTCTCTGCTAGGGGAGACTACTTTGATGAATCAAAGATGTGACATTTTCCTACTAATAAAGGTACTCAAATGGTGAACATACTGTAAATGTATTTGTTAGCAAAGAATATTGAGTGTATTTTTAGTAAATGTTAAGTGAGTAATGTGCAAAAACTTTTGACTGGTAGTGTACATACCATCCTGCTCTCTTTATTTAAGACACATACACACACACATATGGTGAGAATGATGCTTTGGGTCTGAGCTCAGGCTCCGCCCCTCACTCAGCATTCCTGGAGGCCTAACAGAGGTGCAGCTACTCCGCCAAGCGTGGGATTCGAACCAGCAATATTCCGATGACAGGGTAACCTACTGAGCCACATAGTGCCCCCAGAGAGCACAGCATCTGTTAACACTGAAACACGCAGTTGCGTCTACACTCTGACAATTATCAGACGGAGCCCCACACAGCTGTAAACGTCGCTCTCTGAATCACTGATAAAGGTCTCTGACCCCCAGGCAGGCATATCGCTTGGCGCATATGTACCCAGGTGAAAAAACAATTAACACTCTGTCAGACTCACAAGCTGCCACGGCCTAGCGCGTGATGAAAGGAAGACCCAGGACAAGAGCGAGACACTCTTGTTGTCGCTCGTCCTTTTAATTATGCCTCCTCGTTATCCCTCAATCGAAAAACAATTCTTGAAATATGTAACGGCACAGGCGCCCCATTAGCGGAAATTAAATGCCGAGGTTAGCGGCATTAAGGTTGCGTAAGCTGGCAGCTATTTAGTGAGAACGGGAGAGTAAATTTACATTTCTGTCAATTTTCAGTGGCGGGTAGGGTGTCGGTTTAGGGGGGTGTAGGGTCATGATGCATGCTGGGATGCGTCACATGGGGAGGTGGATGACATCGGCCCATAACCAGCATTGTGGCTCCAGGACGCCGACTCTGCGTCACCTGATGAGTTACGGACTCTCTCCCCGGCGCTCTGTGACGGATGTGTTTTGGTTTTCTGGAGCACTGCGAACGCGCCAATAAATTAACTCCGGGACCCTTTCCACTGGCTCTACTTTACCGCTGTTTTCCACCTCTGGAGTTAAATAAGCCCATAAATGCTGAAGATGTGTGTGAGACGGATGGAGGGAATTCAGAACGGCGGAACACGCACCGCGAATCGGCCCTGATGAGTGCTACGTGATCCCTGGAGTGCTCACCGTAATAAGGGACCCCCCCCCCCCCAGCACTCACAATAATAAGGTCAATGGTATTTATTTATGCTACTGCTGTATAAATAATTACATACGTAGCCGGCAGTAATTCTGACATGATCGCATGTGGCTGTGGTCCGTCCGATGTTGTCTGTCCATCCATTGCACACGTCTGCGTCAAGCGCAATAAAGGCCAGCACCCGTGGAAAATTTCTTGGAAAGTCATGGACGCTGGAAAGATATTCCTACACTTTTTCAGGGCCTGCGAGTTTTAGATGCAATTAACGGGCAAGGAATCAATATTTTATTCGCATTTGCTGCCACCTCCAGGTAAAGTTATTTTTTGGGGAGCGACAGAACATCGATAATGACATATTGCTGGGCCTCTCTCTGAATTTTCCCCAGTTGTCAGTGGAAAAA
>JAODJW010000036.1:107634-125454 GCA_026777045.1 Hyperopisus bebe | reverse complement strand
ACATCACTATGACATCACTATGAGACCATAGCTTACTGTCACACAGCTAACATCACTATGACATCACTATGAGACCATAACTTTTCTATTGTCTTCTGGCATTCTTTCTTTCCCTTTCATGCACCCTTTTGTGTAAATGGATTGATACATCTAGTGCTGTAAAAGGCGCTATATAAAAATTAATTCAGTTTAACTGAGCTTTGCCATGAGACAATTTTATCTTTAGAAATTTATGTTATATGGACACTTCCTAGCCAAATATGACCATCATATTGTTATTAATATTATGTTGTAAATTAAGAGACCACAGCAAAATTTTGAGTGTCACTCATTCCTCAGTATATAGCTGTGCTTCTGTGTAAGATTTTTTCGTAAACTCCAGCCTGGTTCCCCCCGATGCTCATTGACGAAGGCCTTGCTTTTCGAGTCTTCAGTCCTACATCTAAGAGCCAGTTACAAACTGTCCTAACTGCACTTAACATTTCCCATTTTTTTTGAAGGACAGTTGATGTCATCCTCCAATTTATGAGGCGCCGTCGGATACAGTAACGCCGTCTGGCATTAGAAAGTTGCTTCTGCCCTCTACCTGGCTAGTTGTTCCCAGTGTCTCCTGCTTCACCTTATTCTTGTGTACTGATGACTAAGAAATTTTGAGCCGGGAAGCTGCCTGCCGCTCAGTGCCCAGCAGAACCAGGATTAAACCAGGATTTAATAATCCAGATTCTTAAAATATATGGAGTGGTCTCTTTATTTTTTTGAGGCTTGTATAGGTAAATATGTCCCTCCTCTTACAGATGCGCTCGACCAGGAAGGTGTCCGTGTGGCCTGTGGCCTTCGTGGGCGGCCTCCGCTACGAGTCACCCAAGGTCAACGCCGCCGGCAAGGTGTACGGCTGGAAGACGGTGTTCGATCCGCACCGGCCCTTCGCCATCGACATGGCCGGCTTCGCCGTCAACCTGCGCCTCATACTGTACAAGCCCCAGGCATACTTTAAGCTGCGGGGAGTGAAGGGCGGTTATCAGGAGAGCAGCCTGCTGAGGGAGCTGGTCACCCTAAACGATCTGGAGCCCAAAGCAGCCAATTGCACTAAGGTTAGAGAATGGGGGGGGGGGGGGGGGGGGGGCAGTGGATATTTCTAGCCAGTTTGAGTTTCAGCTGTATCTATGGAAACCATGTTGTTGCTAGCAAATCCATATGCCCTTTTACCTTCCTTGTTATAGCCAGAGGTGATTTTGAGTCCAGGGCATAGTAGGGGCCAGCTTATCATTAGCCAATGTGACAAGGGAAGGAGCACAATGATGGCCAATCAGCTTTAAGTTGGGCCCCTGTGGCCCCGCCCCAGTACATGCTCTTAATTGTTGCACATAAGCAGGGGGAGATTAATGCATAGGCTACAATCATCAGGGCCCTGGCCCACCTCGGGTTAAATGGAATGATCAGTTAAATCAGCAACACCTCAATGCCAATGTCAGCCTAGGGCCCCAGGTAAGTGAATCCACTGCTCTGCATATAGTAAATCAGTACATATATAGGTGTCTGCTAATAATCCTGTGAAAAATGACATGTCATGGCATTATTCAAAGGAAGCTTAGGGTTCAAACGAAGAGCTAATGAGCGGTTAGCCCTTGAATAGGTCTAGAAGCACTTAGACACGCTGTGTGATCTCCTCCGCCGTAAACTCCCATCGCCACGCAGGGTCGCCCACTGGGCCATGCGATCCTCTCATGCTGATGGGGGAGGGGGGGACAGGGAGGGGACCTCCGATGTTAAAATTCACGCAGCTTGGGCTGGAGCATGCTAACAGCCATTCCCTGCTGGGGGGGGGGGGGGCAGCGGGTCGCAAGAGAGGAGCGACAGAGGCAGGCGTTAGCAACCCGGGGGGAAGAGAGAGGGGCCGGAGAATGGGGGCACGCTGCCACACTTCACCCCGCTTCAGGTGTGAGTGGTACTATTAACCTCCCCTGCGCCTGGGCACAAAGGCCGAGAGGCACTGACGCATCTCCAGTGGCCATGCATTATTCACGCGATGCGACGAGATGCGATGAAAACGCACGATCGCAGTGCCGCTCTGAGAGGGATAAGGAGGAGAGATGATGCTCTGCTCCACGACACATTTGTATTTCTCATTTTTTATTCCCACTCCTAGGAAGTAAATCAAGCCTGTCTGTATCCCCGTGGCCATCCACCGCGTTATAAACGTGAATATTTGCCGGTGCAGCACAATGCAAAGCACCCAGGTTGCCTTGACGACAGGGATCAATATCAAACGCTTCTTTGAAGCTCACCTTAGGGGTTTGGAAGGAGTCTTTCGTCTCAAAAGCAAAATGCAGAACTTTTTAGGGAGCCTGCAGAATAGCACCTAGAATCAGATGTTAAAGCGTAAAAGGCCTATTTTCACCCATAGAGAATGATGCGTATTCTTAACGTAAGACAATACACGTGATGCACCAATGCTTGTGATACCAGTGATGTGAGGAGCACTTTATCGCCTCCTACACAGAGCACACCCGAGCCGTCGCATTTTCATTCCTGCGTCATATCGTCGGCGAAGGCGCCCCTGTTACTCCGTCATGTGCCGCCGTCGTCGCCCGCTGAAAGTAGGAGCAGATGCTTGAAAAACAAGGCAGCTTTCTTTTCATCCAGAGAACAAGCCATGGGAGCAAGAGGGACCGTAAGGCAAGCCCAAAATCTCAGGAGCCACGGAGAGTGAGGACCCTTTGGGTTTCTTTCAACGGAGCTCTACTGCCAGGAGACGTGGCACATAAAATTGAGTCGCTTTAGTGAAATTGCAAGATACGCGCCGAGACAAATCCTGGGTGGATATGGAGCACAAGGCAGGGCACACTGTTGGCAAGATACTCAGTACTAACGTGCTGAATAAAGATACACACCTACTCAGACATTCATTGTATAAGTCAGAGTGTGGATTTGCATCCTCTAGAGATTTTAGAGACTGGGAAATTTCTCGCACAGGGACTGGTCAAAGCTGGCAGGGACAGGCGGGAACAAACAGCTTCGAGGTTTTGTGTAAATCGCAAAATCTGGTTATAAATGTGCTTTAATTGCAGCCAAAGCAGCTTCTGCTAAGTGTTGACTTCAGCATCTTAGGTACTGCAAATTCACAGCAGTGACACATCAACCCTTAGGTCACGCTTGGAGATTTTCTGAAGCAAAATGTTAATGAAGCTTGCTAATGTTTATTAAGTGAAATGATACTATGAAAGAAATGTTGTTGTGCTCAGTTGTTAGAGCAAGATTGTGACTGATCACTAAAACTGGTGCTAATCTATGCGTCATTATGGTAGGTAATCATGGAAGAAGATGCGTAAGTGTGCTTATTAACTGCTGACGATTTAACATACAGATTCCTCTGAAAAGCTTAGCTTTGCCAGCATAAACGAGAAAGTACTATAACTCATCGGATTTACACGTTCACATGAAACGTGCAAATTGTCTGGAAGTTTCCCCTGACAGTGAGGAAAAAGGCTTCTAATCACAGGTTTCTGCTGAAATAAAATTGCAGAAATCTGTATGTAAAAACTGCAAAAAGTAGGACCGCCAGATAGTTAATGTCAGGGAGGACATGGTGACCTCGGACTGGATTTGTAAACTACCATTTTATTTAAACGGACCTGAATTTCACTAAATCACTGAGTTCTTGCTGCGTACTGATCAAGACTGGTCAGTCTCTCATAATTATGCATGTGTCACTAATGTTAATATGAAACAAAGCATAAGAAGGACTGAACTATTTAGCCGAGCACAGGAGCCTTTCAGTTTAAAGTAGCGCTTAAATCCTTAAGTAGCTCAGCGTCTCCTTCCTGACATGGATTATCTGGTCAACCTAGTGAAAGAGGACTGGTAGGCTTATATTAAATGAATGTGAGTAACACGTGTCAGCTAACTTTCCGTATATGGAAAATGATCCCTTTATCAGGTCCTCATGCCGGATTGAAATGAATACGATACAAGCTTAGCTCTTTATTCCTAGGTAGAGCTGGGTGTAGGATGGTCAGCACACAGCCTTTGGTATCCGTTTATGTTTTTTCTTTTTCTGCTCTTTTCTTCCCGTCATTCCACAGATTCTCGTATGGCACACCAGAACAGAAAAACCGGTTTTAGTGAACGAGGGCAAGAAAGGATTCACAGATCCCAACGTGGAGATTTGACAGCCGTATTTTTCGACGCTGGTAAACACACACGCTTCTTATAAATGTCACAAAACTGCACGGATCACAAAGTGAAAATTCTGACGAGCGATAAACGCATTATGAGAGTTAAAGTCCGATATTTATAACCGATGCCCGCTATTTAGTTAGAAACCGTCATATTCACTATAGAAGAACTGCATGTAGAGGCATTTCTTACTTAAAATTGTAAAACGGTAATAATTTCTTTGCCCACTCAATTTTCTAGCAAAATTTTACGGCTTAAGAAACACAGTCAGCTATAGCGAACCTCAAAGGTCATAACAAATGAAATCAGACCCGCTAAGCATAACTGTAACACCAGAGAAAACTTCCATCTCTTAAATGAAAGGAGAATTATTATACCCTAAAGCTACATTTAACTGGAGGAGTTGCGACACTGTCAGAAACGAGGTTTTAGGAGTTCATTCACAATATTATTTCACACACATAAAAAGGGGATGACTCATCCCCGCTGTCTGTGCAAACATCTGAGACTCCAAGTGCAAACATTATTAAACAGATCGTCTTCTCTGAGTCACTCCGCGCTCGGAAAGAAGGGAGATCGCTGACTGATGTTAATTTGCGACGTGACATGAGAATGGCGAGGTGTTTCACGTTCTCCCCCTTTGCTTTGTCACATATCTTGGCCCCGTAGATAATCGAGTTGACACATCTGCAACGCCACTACCGCTATCAGGAAGCCAAAGGCGTAAAACTATGAAAGTGTAGTCATTTCAAAACCTCTCCTAAAATCACCCCTTATTTGCAGCAATCATCCTATACGCTTATGTATTTTTGACTCAACCACTACCCTCATCTCCTACGGCTAATCAAACCCCATTGAGTGATTAAAATCAATCATATGAGCTGGTGGTGAAATTTAACATATACATGGATGGCTGGGCTGCCCTTGAGGAGAGGCATTTGGGTACTGAAGAGGTGTTCATCTAACCATCTAACAAGATATCAGTAACTTTTTGAAGAACTGGAGAAATTCCTGTTATTTTTTTGTGTTACTTATAATTGGTGTAAGTTCTAATGTTAAATTGTGTTTTTTTTTTCCAAAGCAAATATTCACATACTACCCAGATAAATAGCCTTAAACATTGTCTTTGACTGCCTATGATTTTTGCCCAGTACTGTATATAGATAGGGCATATATAAATGCAATGCATTGTTTTCTCTCCAATTTGTCCAGCTGGTTGCTGTTGGAAGGACCCCTAAGGAGGTCACCCTGCGCAACATCTCCAGAATATTTGGACTCCCAATCCAAATGTGCTGCCTGAGAACGAGAAACTCTTTTAATAATGAACAAAAACAAAAAAACAACTGAAACATATACAATAGTAAAGCACAGATTAATACAACATGGCAATATTAATCTATTTTAGTCTAAAAAATAATATGAAGCAAGGAGGTGAAGTTGAAGACAAGCCCAGTGGGGAGCAAGGGACAAAGGCGTCTGCATCTGCATGTTGAGACACCATGGCAGCCATGTCGTCCAATCGGGGAAGAGGACACTGCGCCACCCCATCATGTGTCAACCAATCAAAAGCAATGGCACTGACTCATGAGTAGGACAATCACAGACCTCTCTCCTCCAGAGTCTGCAAGCCGGTCCTTTGCACCTGAGCCTAGAATGATATTTTATTTTATTTTTTTTTTGGATTTGAAACTGCTTAGTGGAAAGTAGTATCTGTCTCACTGGAGTCAGCAACAAGCGATAAGCTGGGCTTTCCACTCCACTCGTACCCAGGAGGGAAAAGTGGCCATAAGGTACATATTCACCTCCCCTGCAAAAAACGAATAGCTTAAGTGCCCCCCCCAAACACCTGTTAAGAAAACTAAAGAAAACAAATATCTGTCTGCTCATTTTTTCCAGCAAATACCAACCCAAACAAAAATATAAAAATGGAAGGAATGTCTTATTTTTACATACCTCTTTTAACATTATGCCTGCTTTTAATTTAATTCGTAGATGTTTACATTTTATTGCTAGTCCAATGCTACTGACTTCTGTCTGTATTTAAAACCCAGGTATTGACGAAACGGTTCATTATATCAAGAAATGTCACGGAGTGTGTGTTGCAGCCTTTGTCCACCCCCCATCCCCCCCATGGCATTTTGGGGAGAAAATCACATTGCAAACAAGTACTCTAGCACTGCTGTGATTGTGAAGCACGACCTAGACTCAGATTCAAGTGTAAATATTGGTATGATCAGAAAAAAACTGGTACAATTGATTGTGAAATTCATGTGTATATGAATTACTCTATTTCCTACCCTGGAAATTTTACAATTATGTAGGTAAATTTATTAAATGCAAACATTTTCTTGCCCACTGCTTATGATTAGGCCAATGTACTTATGTTTCTTTTACTGTATTTATGTAAATGTGTAATAATTTTATTGACTTTAAAAATGACCGACATATCTTAATTTATGACCGCTGTTAACGAAGTCTCTCTGTGAAGGTTTTTTTTTTTTAACCCGGTGCTTATAAAGAGCACTCAGTCAGAAGTATTATCAGACTTTAAATGGGAATATTATAGATTTTGTAGACAATGTGGTCTTTCTATTGACAAGCACTGAAAATTTTCTTTCCCAGAGTCTGGGAGTAATACCATGGTATTGCACTGTCCTGCAGCTGTCTCAGCTAAGCTACAGACCAGCGATGACGTCAAGGTCTAAGAGGCGAAGGCAGATGGCTGCAGAGCATACACAGATGAAGCATTCCCACCCATCTGTCTCTGTTTAAGTTATTTCGTTGTCTCAAGCGTGTTTTTTTCACACTATAAGAATTTACTGCAGATTCTACAGAACGACACTGTCAAAACTGGCAGACAGGCAGCGGTTCCCACTGCAGTGTTTGTTTATTCACAGATGCCACGATCTTCCCTTTTTCCTGACACGTTAGTTTTTTTTTTTTTTCTTTCCGGGGCATAATATGTCAGTGCTGTTACACACTTTGTGACAATTCTTGACTAATCTGTGGGAAAAAAATATTAAGACAAGCACAAAGTAATAAAAATGGTGTTCAAGATGGCTGAACTCACTGCTGCTTCGATGCACACACACCGGTATCTGGTCTCAGTGGCGTGTCTCATGTGTCAGATTTACACATCTGTCTCGGAGTCCGCGTGGGAGTCGCCAGACTAAACCGAGCGAGAAATGACAGGATGCAGATGCTTTAGATTCTGACTTCTGACTGCTCGTAAAAGCTCTCTTGCATATGGTGATGGCTTAGATAGATCGTAGTGATATTGATTCAACTGACATTTCAGAAACAAAGAGCAGTGATGGTCAGTTAAGAGAGAGCGGCACATATATTGGATTTTAACATACTTGAGGCTTGGAAACATCATATTTAACATCAGCTGTATTACATGTGTCAAAGTCAATACAATATCAAAATTTGATTATGTTGTTGCAACATGCTCCGTATTTATGTTAGTTGGTTTTGGTTCCTAGTTTAGGTTATGGAGGATAAAATCCTACTGAACCGTGACTATCTGCCGCCTCTTCCCCTTCGCACGTTACAGATGCCTCAAAAGTCATTCAGATTCAACTGATTAGTGCCTCTCAGACCACCAGCCACCCGAAAATAAGCTGCAGATGCTCGATGAATTTCTTTCCTTATAGCTGTACTAACTCAGTCCCAGCGTAAGCGAGATTTCTGAGAATTCCATGCTCTTGTGGATGCCAGAACACGTCATACAGGCAGCCTGGGTTCTACCTAAACACACCTGCTGCCACACACAGACCAACTTCGGCGTGCAGAGGCTGTAAATAGCTAGACTGCATGTCAGTTAGAACCCTACAAGCCACTGAGTTCGAGATCCAGGCCTTTCAGTGCTCCACTATACATTTACGACATTACTGACTCACACAACTTGCCACTCACCTCTTCCTCACTTCATAAAGAAAGAACGACACAGAAACGAGGACTTTGTTATTGTGTGATTCGCAGTCAAAAGGGCCCATTTTAGTGTTAATGGCACTAGTCTGCTTTGAGTATCAACGGTGTCAAAGCTATTGAAATAAATATAAAAGCATTAAGAGAATCCCTTAGACAAGAATAGGACATACAGGGAGCAGAATGGGTCAAAATCAACAGAATGATGTTTGTGATGATTAGGCAGGTGTTTGTAATCGATGTCTACTGTTAATCTCCACTGTATCTCCCAGAGTCACTATTTTTACTCCTATTAACAAATTTATTTACATATTTCTTCTGTAAATTCTAAAACGTACCCGTTTGAACCCACACTGGACAGGCGCAGTTTTAAGTCATTCCGAATAAACTAGATTTTTCAACAGTTTACTTAGAACAGTCATCATAATGCATTACAATGGTCTGTATAATGAAGGTATCTATAGTGCACTATAGATGAGAGTTTATTATGCGTTATGAATGCCCTATAAAACATGGTTATAATGTGTTATGCCTGTTGTATAAATAGTTATAGCTGTTTTTCCTAATACTTTACAAATGCATTGAAGTGCATTATTAATGTATCTATAATGCATTATACATAACTGCTTTAAGTAAAGTATTACAGAAGATACAAAGGCAGCTGTCAGTGTCCGGCAAGTTGGGGTTTCCAAATGTCTGCTTTTCTCCGAAGAGACAAGAAGAGCTTTGTAGAAAATGCCCGTCACCTTCAACCCCCATGTGTCGGGGCCTTGCCGTCTGTCTTGTTGAAAGCGCGGTGTGGGCTGCTGGAGCCCATGGCAGCTGTCTGGGGACAAGAGAGGAGCTTGACCAGGGGGCAGCTCCGCAGCTCAGCCTGGGAGACCCAACACACCTGGTCTCCAGGCCTGATGACAGCACTTCAGAGATATAACACTCCAGCTCTATACTACGCCTCTTCTTTGAAATTGGAAAATTCTTCAAGCAAAGTGCATAAAAAAAAAAACAACTGATGTCTATTTACAGTAGCTGAAGAAATCAATATTTTGCTCAACATGGAGCCTCCATAAAATAAACATTTTTGGGATTCATTCTTCACATGCTATGGTATAATAGACTATTTTAATTTAACTTTAGAATTCCCTCCCCCAGTATTTGGGCTGCATGAGCTGCTTGTCAAATGTTATTGCAGCTTTCCTCCAAATTCTAGCACAGAATCACATTTATAGAAGAAGGTCCTTCTTCAATCAAAGGATACAGTATCATATTACAAGTCCGGCACAGTTAGAGTTCTGAAGAAGAATGCAAAAATATATTAACCACACTAGACTAGGTCATGTATTGATATTTAGGATAAATGAGGCTTTTTGCCTTTTTTCTCAGAAAACATTCCCATTTGCCATTATCACCTGACAAAGACATGGAAAAAAACATAGTTTCTGCTTAAAGACGCTGCTGTAAATCAATGGCTGACCTGATTGCATTCATTGTGTTACCGGCTGCAGCTGTTTAACATTTCCAAAGAAAAGCTTTTGTTGCAAAGGATTTATGAATCACTGGAAGATGCACCAGGACTGAAATGTCACGAGAAAAGGTATTTATTGTATTTTAAAAGACCAGCGTTTCAAAAAGGAGCTAATTTTTAATTCAAGTGTAATTGTTGTGACACATGATTAAATTATCTGCATATGTTCAATGCATAACACTGTTTTGTCTTCAGTTTAATAGAAATACCATAAATTTTGGGTAAAAAGACCAAAACTAGGTTTGGCTCCCTGTCAACACGCAATAAAATTACATCCAGACATGTGTTTTAAAAATTAATTTAAAAAAAATATTTCAGACTACAAAATAAGCTGCATCATTTTTCAATTGGAATTCTGACCTTGCAAGAAAAATACAAGCACACAGTGCCTATAATTCAGTGTGAGGGTTTCACACTCAAAACACTGCAAAGAGTGCACCGGTGGCAGTGGAGTGACCCTCACGGACAGATATCTATATGTGCAGCAGCCAGACCGATTGGCTAAAGGTGTTTTAATTGACGTCGACAGTCATTCCCAGGTCATGATTGTTGGTGAACTGCATTTTGAAGTCGGACTCCTGCTCCTCAAACAAAATGAACTGAAACAAAAAATAAACAGAGTAAAAAACAGCGCAGGTCAGATTAAATAAGGCAGAATAGCATCTTGAGAATGCTGACACTATATGGTAAGCAGAGTGGTAAGCTTACATTGTGAGTGTTTGATGCATTCATTTTTAAAATCTGTGTTTGCCAAGTAGCCCAGACATACCTGATTCATTCCAGTCTTCAGCCAGGGTCCTGGAAGATAAAGGGTCTGCTGAGGCCCAATGGACCAGTACCGTCCAAGGTTCTGCCCATTCACGAATGCAACGCCTTTCTTCCAGCCCTGTAGATTCAATTAGCATAAAACCTCCATGAAATATTTCTCTGTAACTATTTTTTCTTGTGCATTTTGAATGACTTTTGGCAATCATGTCGCATCCACCAGCGCTTACTAAATTTCCCGGAGGAACCTTCCCGAGGGATTAATAAAGTTCTATCTATCTATCTCTATCTATCTGGCCAGCAAGCTGGCCTTAGTGATGCAGAGGGGTGCGGGAGAGGCGTGCGTGTTGGTCTCACCGGAAACTGTATGAAACTGTCTGCTGGGTATCCACTAATGTACAGCTTGATCAGGAAAAATGCTGGGAAGGAGGGCGCTTTCTGAACGGGCTTCCAGGACCTGGAGCTGAGTCTGATGCATGGAGAGAAACCAGCCACAGATTAGCACTGAGGCCTGAATCCGCACTTCACTGCCACAGCAGGTCTGCTCAATAAATAAGTAACTCTGCTTCTGTAATTGACATTAGAGCAAATGAGAAAATGAGAGAAATGTATATAAAACATTACCAAATCATAAACGTGCTCAGCTGATAAATGTACCCAAAATTACAAAAAGCGCCCTGATTAAAAACTAGGGAAATTTTATACATAACTACCCCTTGTTATTAAGCGGCTAATAACTCAGCAGTTGAGGTATTCTCACGGTCGTTTCAGAGCATAGGATTCATTTAGAATTAGAATAGAATTAAAAACCTCAAATTACTAACACCTAATAATGATTCTGTCATAGGGGCTCTCTGTACATCTACACTTCACTGCAGCCAGATGACAACGTCAAGTAAGCGGCGAAGCGATTACGCTGTAACCGCCAACGGTAGGCGGACGGTTAAATCAGACCTTATGGGTCTCGAGGGCATATAAATGTCCAAGAAAAGAAGGGGCATGTTAATCGATGGTGGCATGTGCTGACAGGCACAGTGTTTTTTTTTTTGTTTTTTTTTTTTTAAATCCATTTGACTGAACAATACAGCCCTGTAATAACAATACCGCCCTTATCTAAAGCAGAACCTTATCATAACTGGTAGAAATCCTGCAAATAACACACACACCTTTGAATAAAGTCTGACTTCATGTCCAGGCTGTACATTCTGAAGCCTTTCAGAGGCTCCTTGTTCAGTAGAATATCACCAACCAAACCTAAAAAGGTATCACACTTCAGGACTTAATGAAACACAATGCTGAGTATCACGCCATTATATCGTTACGTTAGGAGAACAGATAAAAATGTATAGTGATAGTGATAAATTCATTAGATACAGAGTAGGGATATGGACAGATAATTATGAAGCTGAGGAAAGCGAGATGGGAATCTGACTACATAATCTTTCTTAATTGGTTATGAGGAGTACTTTTCATGCACCATTGTTTGCCCTGTTAAATGAAATCCTTATCATATTCGAACATCATGCGATCTGGGACTGTCTCCAAAACCCATACGAGAAGCTCAAAATACAAGATTTATGCTTAATAATGTCCTGGTCTTAGCAAAAAACGCTCTAGGTTCTTCCGTTATAAGCATATAACTCCCTGATGATCTTCACACGACAACCTCACAATATTTTATAAGTTTTTGTAGTATTTCATCGTTTGAACTAAATAACAGTTTTTAAAATAGCGGGGGGGGGGGGGGCAGCTTGTGGCTCAGCTTCTGTGCCTGTGATCAGAAGGTCCCCAGTTTGAGCCCAGCCTTGGCAAAATAGTCACGTCTGCGGGCCCTTGAGCGAGGCCCTTAGCCCCCAGCTCCATGGGCACCGCTGCGGGTGGGTGCCCTCCGCTGCCAAGCCTGCTCTCACCTGCATGTGTGTCTGCGTGTCATGGAGAGCAAGATGGTGTAGGTGAAATGTGATTTTCCTCACAAGGGATCAATAGAGTGTCCATCCATCCATTCATTTTCTGAAACCACTTATCCTGTTCAAGGCTGTGGGAGGTCCAGAGCCTGTCCTGGAACTTATGGCCGCAAGGCAGGGAACAACCCAGGATGGGGCGCCAACCCATCACAGGGCACACTCACACGCCACTCACTCACACACTCATCTATGGCCAGTTTGGTAGCTCCGTTTAACCTCAGGATGTTTTCGGACATTGAGAGGTATGAGGCAACAACGCTAACCGCCACACCACCATACCGCCCAATACAGTGTCATTATTATCATTTAGCCAGCAAAGCAAAATAAGCTAAACTATATCAGTAACTTTTTTTTTTTTTCTTATTTACGAAGTATGTGCTGGAACATCTTATCAGAATGTATTTCGAGTTTAATTTTCCTAACCATACCTTTACGCTGGTCATCAAGGTCTTTCCCATAGTTCACTCGCCCACAGTTTTCCACAAGTAAACTTAAACTCCGTCGGCCCTACAATTGAAAAATAACATTTATTCATGTTATAGGAAATGGCCGTGCAATGTAATACCCTGGATTTCAGGTTAGGTGCCATCACACGCGGAAAGGCCACAAGAGACTAAGGAACTCGGCATCGATGACGTTGTCGATAACGTTCACAGACATGTGTTCTCGGAATTGCAGCGTAAAGGCTTCCGTACCGAGTTTCCCCGTTGGAAGGTTTGAGTTTGTCAAGAGCTTCATGTTTACAATGTGTGGAGAAGCGCATTTATCTGCAAAGGTCTACAATGGGTTTGTGGCATGTGAACATCATAGGTGTAATGATGTAAGACAGGATGAACAGACAGACAGATGGACATATAAATGGATAGACGTATAGCTATATAGACATATAAATAGACAGACAGACATATAGAGACAGACAGACAGATAGATATATAGACAGATAGATATACCTTCCTGTTAGGAACTATTATTTCTATTGTGTTGTAGTCAAGGACGCCAATGAACTGCCTGTCCATGAACACCTACAATGGAGACAGACATCATTATTGTATATTCAGGGACAATGTGTTACATTCAGTGGGTGTTCAATGTCAAAATCTTCCATTCTCATCACACCACTTGGACATCTCTGCTCCAACCACCTATCAAACTCACCAGGGCTCTGTCGCGCACGTGGTTCCCGGAGTTAAGCATTCCTCCGCCGGTGATGTTGGTCTCGTACAGCGTGTATCCGTAGGACTGTCCGTTCCCGTTGTTCACCGGCAGGTTCTCCATATTGACGGGTCTTTCTGACTCATGAGGCTTAAGGTGGCATCAGAGTAGTGATTCAGTGGCGATTTTCCCCTGATGGCCTCGACTACAATGGACCCAAGTCTACCATTGTTCACTCCTACAGTCCTGTACAGAATCTATAGATATTGCTATATAGCCTTATAACCACTGTGGTGAGATAAGACAAGCGCTGGATGGGGAAGTACAGGTGCAAGGGTCTGTATACATCAAATATAACAAAATAACAAGCAGTTAAACGCAGAGTGCTTGATTCTCGGCTGGGGGTTAGGCTTAGGGTTAGAAACAAACCCCTCCATGGTCTGACTTTTAAGAGCAGCCTGAGAGCCTGGATGGTACTGAGGGGCCTAATAAAGGCAGTTGGAGTTAGTACACGGTGCCCCCCCCCACCTTTATGCCGTGCGTGACACGCGCACCACGTGCACACTTTTGACGTCATCGTGTGCGTGTCATATATATATATATAAAAACTGAATTAAAGAAGATTGTTAAAATGTTGAAATATTCTGACTGGTCATTACTTTCACTAGAACAAATCTATGGACACACAAATGAGAACATTACATTTAGAATGGTCATAATTATGCTAATTCATTAAACTAAATGATCTGGACGGGTAATCATAGTTAGATAGGCGTCAGATTGTTATTACCTGGCAGACAGTTTATCACCCACCTTCTCCAGGGACTCTAGGATGTCCCAAAGTGGAAGATATGTATGGGCAGAAACCGGCCTGTACACCTTCTTACTCTGAACGGCGGGCATCATGGGTAAATTGCCATCTAAAAATGCATGATAAAATGCAGGGAGAAGGAATCCAGAGTGACAGAAATGGGCCACACAAACTGGGAATTATGGCAAAACTCCCAGTATTTCCAGTACAAACAAACAAAAAAGACAAACAGCCAATATGGCTGGCAAGGTTATCAAATCAGCACTGTTGAAACAGATGTCCTGTTAATTCAGTGCTAAGGCCAAGACAACGACATTTTACTAAATTAAAAAGGTAGAAAAAAAGGAAAGGAATGGAAAGAGGGATTAACCACACATGGGTAACAGGGCTATATACAGGGGCAGTGAATGCAGCTGAAAGCTGATTGGCCCCTACCCTGTTACTCACTGATACAAAACGTATCATTGGCTAATGATAATGTCTGTGTGAAATATGGCTTCTCTTATGCCCCCATCTTAAATATACCTCTGATGGGTAATATCTGAAATAAATTTTTAAAAAGTAATAAAAAAAAAAATGTAAAAACGAACCAAGAAAACCCTAGAAATGATTTCTGTGAGGCTTGACATTAAAAGCTTTATAATCGATAGCAGAGCAGACTAGGAGGAATAAAGGCCAAAGCGTTGAACACTTCCTGTCCGATTCTCATATGCCTATAGGGCACAGGAACTAAATACCAAACCGATAATCACAGCTAAATTAAGAGGCCCGATAAAAATGCCTGACTGGAGCTTGTCTTCAGGACCAAAGGATCCAAGTTAAATTGATGCAAATTAGTTAAACTAATAAGCACAAGTGTGCACGGCTAACGATCCCAGTCTGCAGTAACGTAATGGAGCAATCCCCGGAAGTGGATTTAGCCATATTACACAGAAAGACACGTTTAAGACACATTTGCAGGCCAACACAGCCATAATAAGCTGTTAAAATATCCGAGTCAAATTTTAAATGAATGGAGAATGGCTTAGTAGTAACAGCAGGATCAATAGCTATATAGTCATAACTAAATAATTGACAAATTAACTAAATAATTGACAGAATCCCATCATTAGGCTGCAGGACACTTTCCCAGATGTAGAAAATAGAAGAGTATTAAAAACGATGATTGATTTTTTATTTATTTTGTAAATGTCACTAAGCAGACTTAAGTGTCTGAGATGTCTCTGCGCTAATAGCTATTAGCGTGTTAGCATGACTCGCTCACGATGTCACACGTCCGAGCGGAGGAGGCCGCTGCGTCTGATGGACCAGCGATGCGTCACGGCCACGGGGTTTTTTTAGGGACTGCTCACATCTCCACGGTGCCAAAATGTCCCGATGCTTCAGTTTGAAGACGCCTTAATGAGTCATTCATATGTGGGTTACCACACAGCCTAGACAGGGATGGTTTAAAAGGCATCCGACTGGCAGAACGTCAAGCCAACGGAGCGTCGTGCGACTGCTAACGATTTAGCCGTGCCGGGAGGCTGCCAGCTCTGGCTCGGGCAGTGTGAGGACGCCTTCAGATCTATACAGACCCATACTCTGGGGAGAGACACAGAACCCTTAAGTACCTCTGTCCATCAGACCGCGAGCTGACGCTATAGGGCATGGATCCCGTGTCCTGTGCTAACCCATCACCGCCACAGCTACCGGCCACTAGGCGTGAACCTAAAGACTTGACGTAAGTGCAACTGCTACGTAGATCACAATCACTACTATCCCTATTATCAATATTATCAATTATTATTTCCGATATCACTACTATGCTGGGAGTGTCCCTTCTCCAAAAGACCAACTGCAATCACCAGAAATTAAAGGTCTTTTTACACTAATTAAAAAATGTAGTATAAGACTAAGATATTAACATTATATAATGGTATTTCCTTCTAAAAAATTGAATGTTTTATAAAACGCAAAATTGATTATTACCTCTTACAATCTCATTACTTCATGACTCCTACATGGACAATTTTATTAAATGATACCATAAAACATCTATTACTTACATATCTTGTTCACGATCTACAAATAAAATGTGACCTGCTTCACTGCTATTAACATGTTGTTAGCCTATGACCAATAAAGAAATGCTAACTATAGAACTAATAAAGATTAGAGAGTAAAATAGCTGAATTGCTCCAGACATTCTCCATAAACAAAAGATATTGTTTCTCTACTAGAATATGACCCATGCATTTTTCATTGCCAAATTTTATAAGATCCCCACCCCTGGTGGCATTTTAGATAATTGTCTATAGGCTTATTACGCATCATACTTAAATAATAGCCTGTGCACATGGTAATGAAAACCTAAGTGTAGTTTTCCATTAAGGTAACACTAAGATGCCTTGTGGTGTGATGATTAAGGTATTTTTTAAATGCCCCCTTTCATACATTCAGGTGTGATATTCACACACCCTTAATCTTAATAAGCATTAAAAGGAAGCAGCATGAATATCAAGACAAAAACTGAAACTAGCCTCCCGTTCACAGCTCAAATCAGGCCAAACAGCAGCAACAGCTGTCAAAAAAATTAATGAACAAATGCGGTCAAGCTTACTGTAGAATCCTCTGAACAGCGTCCTGAGACGGTGGTACTTCTCAGTGTAATGGCCAGCTTCAGAAAGAGGCGCGTCGTAATCTGCAAGGAAAGCATCTTTCAGGACAGCAATTAGGGCCGATGCGCGAGGCCCCCTCCTTCGGTCCCCGCGGTGCTGCTGGCTCAGCACTTTTGTATCCCGGCTGAAAACGGACCTAATTTGATCTCGCACCCTGTCTGGGGCCGTTCAACTCGCAAAGGAGGAGTTGCCATGGTGAATTCACAATAGCTTAAAAGTGCCGCGTGGCACCCACACAAAACAATCAGAGGAAAGATTCCCGTTTATGTTCTCTGACAATTTACAGCCAACGCCACCTCCATGCAATTACCAAAGGGAATAAAAAAAAAAAACAGTGAGAAAAACAACTGTCAGAGTAACACTTCATGCTTGGAATAAATAGCAGTTATGAGTAGTACTCTGATTAACTTCACAAAACGTGCACATCCACAGCAGTCTTCATCTCCGCTCTCATTATAACGGCGCTTTCTGCAAAGTGTAGTTCTGAAAGGTGTAACAGCGCGACCTAGTGGCCATTAAATAAAACTAACTATACACTCAACCAAGCCACCCCATCCATTTTGAATCAGGGCTTGCATCTCTGTTACAGGAAAAGTCCACATTAAAGAAAGACGACGAAAACGGCATACCATAGCTGGTGACCAGCGGCTTGTACGGGTGGTTGCCCAGTGCCCCGCTCATGAAGCCAAAGTTGGTGCCACCGTGAAACATGTACAGGTTGATGGACATGCCTTGGTTCAGAATCTCCATGACGACCCGCATCATCTCTGCCGTAAAGAAGAGGAACGTAAGACGGCCAAACCCACACATCCTTGCGGGGGGGGGGGGGGGGGGGGGCCC
>JAODJW010000036.1:73751-87935 GCA_026777045.1 Hyperopisus bebe | reverse complement strand
TGCTGGCAGTTTGTTTTGATCCCAGATATCTGATCACCAAAGTCTTGGCTACATGAAGATGACTAAATGGTGTAGCTACAACATTCATTTGGAT
The DNA here is from genome assembly GCA_026777045.1 of Hyperopisus bebe. Lineage (NCBI taxonomy): Eukaryota > Metazoa > Chordata > Actinopteri > Osteoglossiformes > Mormyridae > Hyperopisus > Hyperopisus bebe. The sequence goes on along the minus strand of JAODJW010000036.1, from coordinate 87,841 downwards.
AAATATTGGATAAAGATTACGGATTTAGCCGGCATTTTTTTCATGATTCTACATTAAGATTTCAACGAGATATAAACTGAAATAGACGCGAAAAGTGCGCGATGTCGTCGACGACATACTCGGCCCCAGAGGGTTAAACGCACCTTGGTGCCTTGCATTTGCGAACTTGGCAATTTTCTGTGTTTCAGGCTGAGTTCACTGTGCTGGAAACCGCTGGAGCAGGAGACTAGCCTCCCAGCATTCTTCCAGGGTACGCTGATGGTGGACGGCGTCCCGTCAGATACATTTATCAAGCTGCCGGTGAGTTCCATTCAGGAAAAGCCCATCCCTGAAGAAGGAGATGTCATCTTTAACTGATGTGTTGTACTGACTTTGATCCCCAGGGTTGGAGTAAAGGTGTCGTCTTTGTGAATGGACAGAACCTTGGACGGTACTGGTCCATTGGGCCTCAGCAGACCCTTTATCTCCCAGGACCCTGGCTCAAGACTGGACAAAATGAGGTATGTCCATACATCTTTTGCTGGGGAAAAAAAAGAAATACTGTTTTATAAAAGCATGATATTTTCACAAGAATCAGGCTTATTCATGCACCAAAATCGAACACTACACGAAACTGGAGGTATTTTAAAATATTTACTTCATGGTTGCTCAAACTAAATTTCAAACTCTGACACGTACCTTTAGTGTGTTAGCATAGTTGTACACATCCTGCAGCACGCATGCTGGATTCTGAGATCTGTTCACTTGACTTTGCGTGATGTTTTCGGCGCATTTCTGCCGAAGCGGCATTCGGCTGCTGCATTGACTTCTGTTCCTGTTCATAAACTACAGGTCATTGTGTTTGAAGAACAGAAGAAAGGGGATGACATTCAGAGTACCTGCTCTCCTGATCTGGCAAAGACCAGCGTAAAAAAACATTCCATTTGTTCTCTCCATTAAACACAAATAAACATGTCTCTCATTTCAAAGTCCATATGCTATAATTTTTGATCAACTCTGCTTTTTTCTGCTTGATCGTGCTCCAGCCAAATTTCTGGTATACATCTCTCTCTCCCCCCCCCACCCCACCCATTTACTCATGATTCTCAAACAACTTTATACACTTTTCTCCCCCCACACTGACACTATGTATCTTGAACTGCATCAAAAATGTGTTTCACATCTCGGCCTCCATTGGCTGGAATACTTTAGCAAATAAATTCACTGCCAGCTGCCTTAAATACTGTTTTTTTTTTTAACGTGATGCTGGGAGGGACAGCAGGTCATGGGTGCTAAGTTGCCCCATAAATGTATAAATTTGTGCATTTTGTTTTTTTTCCCCCACCAGTAAAATGGAGCAGAGGGTTCCCACAATGCCAAGGACCAGAATACCACTTGATATGTGAGGCCCCTCCTGTGAAAACTGAAGTTTCCCAAGTGTCTGTGCTGCCCCCATGCCTCCAATGTCTGTCCCTAAAAAATGAAAAATGATATAATAAAAATCAGATTTGCTATCAAATCCCTGTCACACAGTTCCATTGAATGTCCCTGTCTTTAGAATGTACCAAATGTGTCATGATGATAAAATATCTACTGGAGAAATTTCTGTGATTTAATATTTCAATGTAAGGAGTCCATTGTGAGATTCCCTATGAACATTACCAAAGGCTATAAAGACTTTTAGGTTCATTATAAGATGAGGGACCGGTGGGTCCTGGGAAAGGTATCCAGGATTGGATGCACCTTACCTGGGGTGGACATCCATAGAAGTACCAGTAGGAGTTCCAAGAACATAGGTACTTAGGTAGAGACACATGTAGGTTTCATTTATTGAACATCAAAGGTCCATACAGTACTGAAAAGCCAACATCTGGACAGATTTCACCAGATTACAGGTAAATTTCAATATTTTAAAGTTCACACATGCACTTCACGGTCAATGACTGTTGCTCTTACGGTTACTGGTGATGAATTGAAAAGCCAAGCCCTGCTGTGATCCATGCTTATGTGATTGGCTGATTGTTGCACACGGCACGCTTTTATACGCCTGCGCTCTGTAATCTTGTTTTCATTAAAAGGATATGGCTCAATGCAGATTGCTGATAGTTATAGTTTCTCTCAGATAAGCATGTTTAACGACTGAATAAATGCTATGTCCGAACCCTGACTTTTCTACACCAGTTTGATACAGGCCCCAGGTCTGTCAGAATTTAATCTTTAAACTGAATGCATCATTTAGTGGTTTCACTTTTACAGAGCAAGTAATCAAAACAAGGGATTCTTGATTCACAGATCCCCAGGGTAAAGGCATTTACAGTTCAGTGAGGGCAAGCTTACCTGAGACTTGAGATGACTGTCATCTGTAGAGGAAGGTTCACACATGTCATCATGCGCCAGCATTACAACAACACAGAAGACTCTACAGGTAGCTGGCAAAACAGCATCATTGCCTGAACCAGATGTATAGACTTTCTCAATGTTAGAGGGTGGGGCTAGGGGGCCCAGCGGAGTGTTGGTCTGGGCCATGGAGCTTGTGAAGCGGCGTACATCTTCTCCAGCCTTTTCCTCTTCTACCACCACCACCTGGACACAAACATACATACGTCAGGCCTGTGGTTGGGCAGAAGGCATCTCCCCAACATCTGACTGACAGTCTTAACCTCTGGTTCCACCAAGCAGCACCAAGAGCACTTGAGTTTGGGTTAATGTATCCCACCTTTACCCATTTCACATGCGAGTACAGGAAACCACTTATGATTTGTCCAAACCAAAGCCATTCATTAAAATAAAAAATCATGGACATACACACAACTGCATTATTAGACTGTTAAAAATCACTATTGTATTGCAATACCAAAAATTATTCTATCATTTTGCAAATTTCACTGTTTAAGGTGTAACAACATGCAGTGAACATGCCAAATTTCTGTTTTGCAGTGAGAGTCTCAGTCATTTCACACATCTTGTGCAGAGGAAAGTAGCTAAACAAAAGGAACCACTGTTGCCCACTGCCAGCCTCTAGCTGATAAACCAGGCAGACGGAGATATTTAAGAATCGATACTTCATTGATCCCTGTGGGGAAATTGTCTTTGTACCTCCCTCAACTTGCTCTTTGTGCAGTAAGCTGTCCGCAAAGGGCAGCCACCTGTAGCAGTGCCCAGAGAGCTGTACACCAGACTTGCACCACACAGTGTCTTGCTCAAAGAGCCACAGACATGCTGAGGCTGGGTTTGAACCAGCGACCTTCTGATTACAGGCACACAGGCTTAGCCCACTGAGCCACATGCATTTTGGATTTAAACCAAACGAAAAGGGTGAATCTGCTATAAGGGAGCATCACGCATAACCAGGCAAAAAATCCAGCTTCTGCTAACCCCAACTTATACAAAGGAGTTTAAAGGTCGTTACACGTGCAACATTGCATCACTATTGTGTTTTGCTTGTTATCCAGTGGTCTTTACATCACGTGTCGGATCAAAGCCGTGTTCAGCCTACATGAGGTCATTCATATCCCTTTCCTGTGGCAAAAAGTAGGCTAGGCTAAATGACACACAAACTCTACACTACTGTATTATCGAAGAGGTTTCAGAATTGATATGAACTAGGAATATCAAGTGTAACAAATTCCATGCAAAACCAGGGCAGTTGTGTATTAAAGATGTATTGTGACACAAGACGCAATGAAGAACAGCACTAATAACATATTATACTGGCCTGATCGCAGAGGAAGTAAGTTTTGGGAGGGGGCGTCACCCCAGACATGGAAGCGGAGCAGCCCAAGCACTACAGCCGCCGTAACAAGCTTCCATGGGAACAGGAGTGGCGGATGATGCCTCCAGCAGGGGGAGCTGTGAGGAGGCGGGGAAGGAAGCCCCCACAGTCTGGTGTGCAGTATGCCATAGATCCCCAGGAGCCGGAGGCTGGGGCAGAGGTGGAGTTGGACAGCTCGAGCCCCCAGCCCCTACCGCGTCTCCCCCTCAGCTAGTGATCGCCATTTCCATGCTAAATTCATGGTGTATTTCACTCTAATTTATTAATGAAGGGCCACCTCTCCGATTCTGCAACTTCAGTTTCCCTGCATGCTCCGGCTCCCCATGGGACTGCTTGCGGAAGAACTTGGCAAAGTTGTACAGGGCCTGGTCGCCTCCGTCAAAATAGTATGCCTTGTGGAGAGAAGCAAGTCCTTACGATGGTCATTATGGGTGCAGTGTGGTACAGATCAAGCAACTCCTTCACCAATACTCTCCTTTTATTTCTTGTTAAATCAACCAAATATCGTTATATACAGATTTTCTATTTTGAGTATTAGCTACATAAAACACCCAGTTTGGGCTGAGACACTAGGTACGATTAAGGTGCATTTAAGCCTTTAAATCCAACATTTAGAACAAGTCACACTCGCTACGGTATACAATTTAAGTTACTTGCATTCAGTTTAGAGTTACAGAACAGTGTAGATACTTATGAACGCAGAAAATCGTCAGATAAAGGGCATGTGAATCTGCATTTAACTCGTTTTAAAAATGCATAGGGCCTATGCTCCTTTACCGCCATATCTGGGCTCACAAAAGCGAGAAGGCGAAGCAGTTAACGGCCACAACGTACAGTAAAGACCGCGGTAATACATACGTTTGCCCTGTATCCATTACATAAAACGGAAACTACTTAAGAAACACGTTCTAAAAAAGGCTTCAGTAAACGTGGAGACTAAGGATGTAACCCTAAGCATACGGCCTTCTAGATCTCACCTGAATCTGCTTTCATTAATGTTAGTGTAGTTCAGTGACAATGTCATTTTTTTTGTGCGTCTTGGAATGCTGAAAAGCAAAGCATATTTAATTGGGGACACTGTAAACATCGTGAAACAGTCACATTAAGAACCTTAAGATGTTTGATAAATGTAATAAGACTCCAGCTTTCACCTTAAACGCAAAATTAAATTCAGTGATAAGCAGCGATCGTACTTAACGTAAATAGCTCGCGTAGGTTTGCACTGTGTAGTACTGACGGCAGGTACTGGAGAACGTAGCTTAATTTATCTGATGATGTCGAAATGTCGACTGAAGAGTGTATAAATTTGACGGAAGGCCGGTGTTCTGTCGAAAAATACTACCGTAGTGCTAATCGATAGCCCTAACCGCCCCCCAAAATCCCTAAAACCCTTACCTTAACCCTAACCCCTAAAACTTAACCCTAATCCCAAGACGGTGGAACTGTACATGCACAGAAAGGCTCATTAGGTAGTATTTTATGAAAGAACATCCGGCTGCCGTTCAGGCACAGTCGACGCACGTAGCCATAACCGCCTACAAATGCGGGAGCACGTGCCAAAGCGCGAGGCACGTACCCATAAATACCAATTGCGACGTGCACTTGAAAGGGGGCGTGGCGAACCTGGGCCTCATCAGCCAATCTAAGCGCAGAGGAAGACGTCACTAATTTAACACACCTGATACACATAATCCGGCCCTCAGCATGAGAACCATCTTAACTTCAACATTGCTGACTCTAATACTGGGGTGATTGTCTGAGGTGAAGTGTCTGATTATCTGTATCAGGTGTGTTAAATTACGGCTGTAACTAAGCTCTGCAGGGTGGTTGCTCTTCAGGAGCAGGATTGGGCACCCCTGGTGTAGATAAATCTATAGTATACAAATATCACCTGCATGCACATTACTTTTTACAATAACCAACTCCTAATCCAAACTGTTAACAGTGAAAAAATAAATTATTGTGTATAGTGGCCCTGTGTAAAAAGATAGCTGCCAGGAAAAAGATTAAACACATTTATTCCAAGGAAGTTTTTATTGTCATGTACGAAGTCCAATGCAATTCTTACTTGAATGCCTTCTTCACAGACTAGATGATTAAACAAATAAAGCAGCGCAACATTACAGTAACTAGCAAAAAATAAGCGACTATCTTACGTGTACTATTAGAACATTTATTTCATTTATTTAAACTTTATTTTACCAGGCAAATTAACTGAAAACCAGTTCTCACTGCTTTACGTGCTTTTCGGGAGAAATATCAGATTACGCATAGGAATTGCCTGGGATACAAACGTCATGTGTGTGACTAAACTCTTCAGCCAATAAGGGCAAAGTTATGTCATCACGGAGGCGGTTCCAGTTTGTGCACCCGGCTTAGAGGTGCTGCACGATCTGTCTTAAGTCTTCTTGCTCTTGCGAGGTTATGGTTAGAGTTACGATAAGGGTTTGGCTTAGGTGATCCTTCCCTAGGGTGAAGATCCAGCGAGGAACCGAGGGATCGATGCTCTTTCCCTGGGGTGGACATCCAGGGAGGGACCAGTGGGTCCTGGGAAAGATACCCAGGATTGGATGCACCTTCCCTAGGGTGGACATCCATGGAAGTACCGGTGGGAGTTCCAAGAACTTAAATACTTAGGTAGAGATGCATGTAATTACTTGTACATACACAAGTTCCTGCCATGTCATTTTCCTGTTTGACCAGCAGGTGCCACTGGCCATTCCATTCTTAGAGTGTTTCTCAATATGCACACTTGACTATACTTGTGTTGCTATGTTAGGTGATCTTCAATTGCCGAAGACCAGTTCCAGCACTAAGAACAGAAGTGCAGAGGATGGTAAAAATCCTCGGATGTCATTCATACCCCTCCCCAAATATGAAGGATATATTGGTTGCATCGATCCTTGCCAAATGAGACCAATCCCATGATTCACTCTGACCCAAGTTCGTTCTTTGGGGGGGGGGGAGTTATTGTCCTCACTGTTTAGTAATTATAACGCTCACCTGTGTCATGATATTCCTAGTCCTAGTGTTTGTTTTACTGTCAATGCTCTACACCTATTTCTTGTTTAGTCTTGGGGGGTGTTCCACAAAGCAGGATTAAGGGAAAGTCTGACTTATTTCGACCAATCTGGCTCATTTAAGTGGGAGTTCCGATCCATCAACGTGTCTTAAATGAATCCCTGCTGAGCTAACAAGTCTGCTCTGGACCAGTGGCCTGTACTATGAAGCGGGGTTACTGGCTTATCTGGGTAATTTATCGGATTTAAGGTAGTCTGGGCAAAATTTAAGAGAACGAATATTAAATCCATTTAAACTGTGGTACCTTAAATCTGACAAGTCACGCCGATAAGTCAGTAACTCCGCTTCGTAGTACAGGCCACTGGTTAACCGTCTCGCTTAGTTAGGCGGTGACTCAATTAACGTCTGACGTGTGGGAACAGATTCCCAAAAGATCGTTCCGCCGGACGAAATTCCGCGCTCATGTTATCTGTTGAATTATGTGTCCTTATCTGTCATAATATTTTACATTATCTGATTGAATTATTTTGTCAACCTGTAAGGTGTAATGCCAAAATGACATGCCCTTATATATTTGGTTTTACGATTGAAAGTATTTTACAGAGATCAAATAATACAGAATAACATATTACAGTAAGAATGACATGTGAACTCAACCCAGAAGGTTCCCCGTCAGCTATGGGGATCAAATCGGGAACTTTCGCAGTGTAAAGCGACAGCATAAAGCACCGTGCCACTGTACTAAGCTCTTGTAACATTGACTTTTTCAGGAAAATCTGGCTTTCTTTAGCTACTTTCATGGAATATCCCCCTGGTTACCTGCTTTGTTCTTTGTTACTGATTGTATGTGTTACATGCCAGTGTTTCTGTGATTGTTCTAGATGGTTTTCTTTGTTCATAGTTTCAACCCTTGGTTATCCTTGCCTAACCTACTTAAGGTGGATTGTCTGTCCATGCGGCCTGTTATGACACCAGGCCAAAAATACTGCACATATCGACACCATTCCAAAGGTTTGTTTTAGGTCTGTTTGATGGGGAAATTACACTGCCATGCAGGATTATAATCTCCAATAGTTCGCATTAATTGTTAATTATTTACTACTTAATTTATGGAATTAGTGATTATATTATGTCCCCATATCTTACACGGTCTGTTTTTACATAAAATACGTTTTTTAATTTATTATGACAAGAGGCGCCTGTAGTTGTCACATTAAATTTTACTTAAACTACTAGTTAAAAAACTACAACAATTTTACTAATACAATTTCCATGAATCACTCTTTTTATAACATGTCATTCCGTTCCTATTCCTCGTTATATGACGCAAGACGTTTCGTTGTTTTTGGTTGGATTTTTATTTCACAGCCGGTCATTGTCCTCATCTGTTTCGTCACCCGTTTTCAGTGCAACAACTTTTTTTTTTACTAACCTAATCTTTCAACATGGCGACAACGCGCGACGCTGCAATCACCGAATATGCGGTTCGCATGTAGAGCGCGTCTTGTCATGAACCTGACTGGCTATACAGACACAGTACGTTTTCCGAGCGCATGTCAGTCCATAAAAAACAAAATACAGTCTCTTTCTATTAATCGGCTACAGCTCTGATTGAATATGAGAGTGTTATTAACACACACATATAAAAGGCTCAGATTCCGGGACATTCCGTGAACAGGTGTTGTGCCCGATTAGGCATCCCTGTCGTGAAATGCATCCCCTGTCGGGAGCGCGTACAGGTCTTTTTTCGGTTCGAAGGAGGAAAATAAGTATTTCCGTCCGTCTAATGTACTACAGAAATAGGAAAACGTATATGCACATTTTAAAGAATTATATCACTCTTTCAAATCGCGAAAGATGCATTTAACCCACATAATGATGAACTATGCGATTACACGAAAAAGATGAGCCCTGAATGACAACATTTTATTTATTTACTAGTATAAACTATAGTAATAAACTCTTTAGTTTATTAGTCTATGAGCAATGAAGTCCTTGGGTTTATTCACAAACCCAAAGAAAATAACACAATATGATTTCTTACATTTAATAGCCTAATTTGATCTAATGACGTAAAGATGCAGGGGGTGGGTTGGGGGTGCATTTTATGCACCCCTTTTAAATCTGGTTGTACTGAAATTGAATCTATGAAACTTGCTGATGTAATACTTTTTGGTCCACTGTGAGTATTACCAAAACATTTTATAGGATAACCTGAGACGAAGATCCAGAGAGGGTACTTTTTGCAACAACTTGTCTGTCAGGATATGCACCCCCTTTAAGTCCTGGCTCTTTTGATATTACATAAATGAAACTTGCTCAGATAGTATATTTTAGTCCACCGTGTGTACTATCAAAAGCATGTTTTGATATAGGCCTAATCACCTGAGAGAAAGAAAATCCTGTACGGCTGACAACCCTAGTCCTAGGTCTGCCGCAGGGTTTCTTCCCGCTTGGATATTCCCTAAGCACCCCAACCTAGACAGGTGCTCGTACCACCTCAAACGGCTCCTTTACATGCGGAGGAGCAGCGGCTCTACTTCCAAATACCCGAGCTCTAAGGCTGAGCCCACACACCATGCGAAGGAAACTCATTTCTACCCCTTGTATTCTTGATCTCATTCTTTCAGTCTCTATCCAAAGCTCGTTACCAAACGTAAGGGTAGGAACTATACCGGTAGGTAGATAGACCAGTAAATACACAGCTTCGCCTTCCGGCTCAGCACTCCCTTCGCTGCAGAATGGTACAACGTCCGCACCGCTACTGCTTTGCATGTCGTTTTCTATTGGTCAGAATCTTTGTCACGTTGATCTGGGAATTTCAATGCGATTCACAAATATCTAGTAGTAGACGTATTGTACGTAACCCTGGTTACGTCGGCATATGTTAAGGAAATATCGTACGGCTTCATGACTACATAGGAACTATTGGGTCGGTTCAAGTTTAAGCACCATACGGTCGGCATTTTTTTTTAGAAAGCCTGTTTCGTGTGTTTAATTCCCCGGCCTATCGGTGACAGCGGCGTTACCTGAAAAGGCTATTAAAATAACAAGCGTGTTTAAAGAACCGAATGTAGAGGCGCTCAGGTGGCGATCCGATGCGCCGGGAACAGATATAAACGGAGACCTTTGAATGTTCTCAGAAGTATCAGTTATTTATTCTGTAGGTGTTACAAATGATTAACTCGGTTTGTTGGCGGTTATTATTCACATCTCCAGTACGGGTCCTGTAAATTCCCTGATTGCGATTAGGCAGCTGCGTTTTAAACGATTTTCTGGACGATCTGTTTTGAAATTATATTTTACCGAGACATGGGCTTGATCAGTCACATTATCTCGGCGTTCGGGTGGACTGTTGTTGTTCTCCTTGCAGTGTTGGCGGTTGCAGCTTACAAACTTGGAGTGCTTTTCCAGTTGTTTCACAAGGTAGGTAACAGTGAAGGCAACTCTTCAGTTGCACGCGTGAGATCTGCATTAATACATTTTAGAGATGACTAAACGTACCTTGGTCGCTTTCTGGTTTTATTGTGTGACTAATAGATGAAAACACTTCAGTCTGTTTGCACGATAGAGTGCATGATCTAATATGCAAAGCTGCATGTCTTGTTTGATGGGGACTTGTACACCGAATACTAAATTATGCCATTTAAAAAAAGCGACACATTTCTTGGTACCCAAATTCTATTTTTTTTCCAAGAAAATGACACTTAAGCCATGTTTGCACATGAAATTATTTTTGTTGTCAATGATCTCAGACCGAGACCAAGAGCTCTCGGCACGGTGGGGAGAGTGTGGCCGAGGTGCTGCGGGCGCACGGGATCCGCTTCGTCTTCACCCTGGTCGGGGGTCACATCTCGCCCATCCTGGTGGCCTGCGAGAAGCTGGGCATCCGCATCGTGGACACCAGACATGAAGCCACTGCCGTTTTCGCGGCCGACGCCGTCGCCAGGCTCTCCGGTAAAATCTCCTTTCATTACTCTTTTCTCCACAAGTTACCTGGATAAGATTTTTTTTGTAGCTTAATAAAAAGGGTAAATCTGGCGGAAATCTGAAAGAATCGGGTTTGTTCCAGATTATACAGTTTGCAGGATGTTAAGTACAGTAATTGCAGCTGCCGTGTTATCAGATTTGTGTGCACCTTTGGACCAGCATCGATTCCCTTCTTGCTCAAAGGCACCGTTGGGGTCGCAGTTGTCACCGCTGGGCCGGGTCTGACAAACACCATCACAGCTGTGAAAAATGCACAGATGGCCGAATCCCCCCTACTCCTGATGGGGGGGGCAGCAGCCACGCTGTTACAGGTCGGTGCTAAGCTAACACCCATCTACTTCCACATCTGTTGCATTTATCCTGGTCTCAGCTGCAGTCACCATTATCATAATCATCACTTTGCTCTAAATGTCCAGGGTAGGGGAGCCTTGCAAGACATCGACCAGATGTCCCTTTTCAAGCCCCTTTGCAAGTTCTGCGCCTCTGTTAGAGCAGTGCGGGACATCGTGCCCGTGGTGAGGAAGGCATTGGTAGTGGCCCAGTCTGGAACTCCAGGTATAATGTCATTCAACCACTGCAAAAAACCCCCCCAAATAAACGTAGTGTATTCAAGCCCAGCTGGATTTCATCCCCAGCTCAAACAATCACCTCTTTCTTCGTTTCTGTAGTATGATTCCAATAATATTTGAACTGTTTGTTTTCAGGTCCGGTGTTTGTGGAGTTTCCCATTGACACACTGTACCCCTTTCACTTGGTGGAAAAGGAATTTGTGGGAAAAACTGCTCCCAAGGGCTTCGTTGGAAACATCATTACCTGGTACAAAGGATTTTTTTTTATTGCAGCTTTTAAATCCATGTCAAAAATCGACAAATCGATTTTCATTTCCATATTTGAAGTAAAATAGATGACATTAAAAGTTTAAAGTGTAGTTAGGATTGTTATAAATGTCTATGATGTAATATGATTATTTGTGAGACTGCTGGACAACATAAAATAGCGATAAAGAGCTTTTTTTGGTGAATGAAGATGTATCGATGTTTGAAGCACGGTTTTCCTGTTCTCTGTCAGGTATCTTCGTAATCACCTGAAAAACCTGTTTGCTGGTGCCTGGGAAAACAGGGATGTGTCTCCATTACCTGTAAACGTACCTCTGGCCACGGATAATCAGGTAAGGGGGCCGTCTCCAGCAGACAGACACTCCAGGCTGCTTTTGGGAACAGAGGGCTCCTATAGTGCCTGATAGCATTCGCTTTTTATACATACACTGCTCACCGGAAGCCTTTGGACACTTTGCTTAATTCTGTAAAAACATTGCAAATGTATTGCTTTTGTAACGAAAGTCCAATAACAAGCAGTGTTTAAGATGTCTGTGCAGATATTTTCCTTTTATTAAATATCAACTTTTTTTTTTGACTTTTGCCATTCATCATTGGTTTCCAAAGGGATACCAAGCACAAATGTTTCTTTGTTTTTGCAAAGGTGTTGCTAATTAAAAAGCACCCAATGAGACTATTTTTCAGTTAACTTAACTCAGAACATAAATCCAGTAAATGTGCAATATTTTTACTGAATTAAGCAAGTGTCCCAAGACTTTCTCTGCACACTGAAATTGTTAAAATATTTAGTGATGCCACTTAAAAGCAAAAATACTTTTGTTGTATTTAAATTTTTGATAAACCATTGTTTTTTTTTTAATTAGAATGAGGTCATATTAGCTTTTAAAGTCCAGCAGGTCATTTTGCAGAACGTGTGCCCTCATGTTAATTGAAACTAATTGCAGATGCTCATTGTATTGCCGGTTATTTGAAACTGGTTCCTCTGTGTTAACCTCTCTAGGTGCAGCTGAGCGTGGAGCTGGTTAGCCGAGCCAAGAAGCCAGTGATCCTGCTGGGAAGTCAGGCGACGCTGCCCCCAACCCCTGTTAATGAGCTCAGGTGCCTGGGCTTTGTGGGTGGGGGGCTATGCTGTTACTTTAGATTAAATACTCCCTTCACTCTTAGTATAGTGATTAAATAACAGGAACTGCTTTTTGTCTTGGTCAATCTGCTCCACAGTAAGTTTTGAATAGAGCTGGCAATTGTCGATTTAAATATCCTGTCATATCCTGTTATATCTAATTATGGGTCCAAGCAGCGTAACTTATGGAACCCTATTGTTTTTCTTGAATTGAAATGACACTAATTCTAAAACCTTGGTTCCAAATACCTACTGCAGAACAGCCCTTGAGTCTATGGGCATCCCCTGCTTCTTGGGTGGTATGGCCCGAGGCATGCTGGGAAGGGACAGTCCTCTGCATATCCGGCAGAACAGGCGCGACGCCTTAAAGGAAGCCGATCTGGTCATTCTGGCCGGTGAGGTGTCGATCGTTTACTTACATTCTGTAAACTGTATAATAACAGGGTAGATAAGTTCAAAATTCCAATTATTATTGTGCAATGGACAGCCGTAAGGCAGTCTTCTGTTTCTGGAATTTTCTAACTGTGGTGATTTGTCTGGCAGGTACCGTGTGTGACTTCAGGCTGAGCTATGGGCGAGTTCTGAGTCGGCGAAGCAAGATCATTGCGGTCAACAGAGAGAAATCCCAATTGCTGAAGAACTCTGACATGTTCTGGATGCCCACTGTCGCCATTCAGGGTATAACCGTAACTGAGAAACCCAGCTCGGGAAAATGATCGAGCTCGATCTTTACGCCAGATTGCTCCAGTGTCTGCCCATCACTCTGCCAGTTTCATGTTTTCACATGCATCAGTCTGTCTCACTGTGTCTCCTTGCAGGGGATGCTGGGTCCTTCCTGATGCGTCTTTCTAAAGGGCTCATGGGTCACAAATGTCCGCAGAGCTGGCCACAAAGTCTGAAAGACGGGGACAGAGCCAAAGAGAAAGCAAACCGGTATATCTGTTAGCATTCGCTAGAATGGACTTTACCATTATTATGAATAATTATGAATATAAGACGTTCATGCTAAAAAAAATTAAAAATCCCCTTTTAGTAATGTATATTTACCTAGGCTCCATTTCCTAGGTTTAGAAGAGTGACTATGATGGTTCTGGCTTAAAGCCGATTTAATAACCGATTTAGTTTGTCAATTTCAAAATAAAAGTAAATGCCAGTTTTTTTTTTTTTGTTGCATGAATTTAAAATATCTTGTTGCGTATAGGAGCCTGTGATCAGAAGGTCACAGGTTGAAACGCCATGGTCGACAGTTATGTCGCCATTGGGCTCCTGAGTAATAGCCTTAACCTAAATTGCCTCAGGGACTGGCTGACCCCGCCTTCTCAGTTGTGTGTTGCTTCGGAGAAAAAACATCCGCTAAATAAATAAAATTTAA
>JAODJW010000036.1:30310-65150 GCA_026777045.1 Hyperopisus bebe | reverse complement strand
TGCTTACTTTGTGCTTGATATGAGATTATCACAAGCTGTCTTTTAATGGATGTTTGGAGATTTGAAAGTTCAGCAGGTCTTATGTCATCATTTGACCGGGTTCTGCCTTCTGCCCTATTTGTTCGACAGGTTAAGCTTCTCCGTGTTTTCAGGATGTTGTTGATCTCGGTGGACTTACACCGCCGGAGAGTGTAACCCAGGGAAAGGCATCCTTTTATCTTTTTCCCTGTTGCTTTTTGGACGATTCTTCAGTTTGTCAGCCACAGCTGACAGGAATTTGCCAGACAAAGAAAAACTTGGTCGGAATATCTGGTTTTATAGGGAATGTGGTTAGATTGGCCCCTTGTATAGGGAAATATTTCAAGTCTCTTTCTTGAGTTCGAGCCTTTTGTAGATGGCTATACACATATGTCAAGGGCTGAAATGTATGGGATGTGCTCAAGTATTCAATCAGAAACAGAATCAGATTCATTTTCAGTGGCAATGGTACAAAATCCCCTTGAAGTTAGCCATGCAAAAACATTTTTCCCCATACTGGTTACTATATCCTCCTTTGACACTTTTGCTTCTGGACTTTCATCTAAAGGAAACATTGTCCATCTGCACAGCTGTCGCCCCTCGCAATCGTTAAGCCTGACAGGTTTTGGCAAAGCGTAGCTTGGAGGTTTTCTTCAGCCAGCATTATCAGACCGCTTCACAGGTTTTGCCGAGCTTTATGTTCGAATCAACCTTCCAGGACCCCTTGAAGTGCAGAAAACCTGTGCTATGCTACAGACGTGGCTGGTTCAGCTGTCATCCCAGCTACCGGATTGACGGTGGCATACTGACTTATCTCTGTTGCATTTCTGAAGTGAATAATGGAGTACTGGAGTGCACATTCGTTTTAGACAGTCCAAAAGATGGCTGTGTCGTTTCCATAACTGCGAAAAGCTTACAACGGTGGTAAATGTTACAGGAAATGTGTGTGTGCGTGTGTTTGCGCGCGTGTCTTATGTTTGTGTATTACACCTGTACATGAGGAGATGGGGTGTCTAACAAAGGTATTTAATGATTGTAAGTAGTACGCGGATTTAATTATTGTGAATTTTTTGTAAATGTATTATGCATTTCAATAAAATTCATCTGAATATTATGTCTGAAAAATCTTTTTTGCTAGATACAATTAGGTTTCTAAAAAATTCTGTATGTATGGGGTTTGTCGTCTAATAACAGTAATACATTTTAAAAACGGTGAACGTTTGGAAATGCTGAATGTTTGGGGAAAAAAATATTCGTCAGGCTAAGCGGGTTTGCTAAATTGCTGCCTCTGTACATGTCCTCCAAATCTGTGGGGTCGCTGTTGTAAATATTAGGGGCATTTCAACGTTTGAACTTGAATGCGACACGTCACTCCTGGGAGCCACAGGCCGCTCAGCTGCCGCACACGCGTAAGCTTTGATTGACGTGTCTTCCGCACCAATTAGAAAATGCCCAGCGTCCTGATAGTCATTAGACAACCAATAAGACGAAAGTACGAGAATGCCGGGCGGGCTACAGGCTCTTTCTCCGGAGTGTGTGAGGAGTGTAGATGTAGCTGGCTCTCTGGAGCTTGGGTTTTGCTGGTCAAAGCAGGTAAAAAGCTTGCAAACGTGTATTATGTTTGTGTTATTATACTGCAACACCAAAATACCATTACGATTTTTTTTTGCAGATGAAACGGCATAACAGTGTCGCAGTTTTAATTGCATATATCCGTAGACCACAGCTAGCTGTATATGAACTCCCCGTGCTAACTAGCTAGCTCAAGCAGTCCGTACAGAGGGGGAGATGTGTATGATATTTATGAGAAATGTTTTCATTAATTAAAACATTTGTGTTGCTGTAATTGTTACTAAATTTTCTGAAAGAATTGTAATCTTTATAGTTTACCCATTTAAAGTACATTGGCAAGCTGCTGACTTTTATACACATTTTCTTGCTTGGTACGCTATTTCTTTTGCATTCGAATGTGCTATTTGACGTAGGTTTGTATCCTGTTTGCAGGTCTTCAGTTTTTAATGTATCTAGGCATAATCTGACTAGACCTAGGTTGGCTGAGATCCCTAAGGCGGTGATGGCCCGTTAGTGACCTTAGTTTTATTGGCCCGTTAGTTTTGTTATAAGGATCTAGTAGCGAACTATTAACTTTGTATATTTAACTTTGGTGGCTCTAAGGATGGTACACATGAATCGGCGCCTGCTCATTAGATATTAAGGTCACGTGATTAATGTCAGGCGGCTGCATCTGTTTGTTTCCATGGTCCTCAGGTGTCTAGGGCTGGTCCTCCCACCCCGTCGTCAAGATGACCAAGCTGGGGTTCCTGCGGCTGTCCTACGAGAAGCAGGACACGCTGCTCAAGCTGCTCATCCTCTCCATGGCTGCAATTCTCTGTGAGTAACTGTGGTCTCGCCCCAATCCTGTGAATGTCGTGTGTTGGGTCGAAGCCCCAGAATCGCCAAACGTGTGCCTCTTCTATTGTTTTTCAGCGTTCTCCACACGGCTCTTCTCTGTGCTGAGATTTGAAAGCGTTATCCATGAGTTTGACCCGTAAGTTGGCTGAACTGGGGCACCTTAAATTTGACAAGTTATCTTGCTAACCTAAAAATCCAGCTTTGTGATACAGTCCCTCTGTATGAAAGTAGGGCTGTGGCACCACAGTTGAAGATGGTCTAAAGCATCTTTTGTGCTCTTATTGTTTAGGTACTTCAATTACCGTACCACCCGTTTCTTGGCGGAAGAGGGTTTCTACAAGTTCCATAACTGGTTTGACGATCGAGCTTGGTACCCTCTGGGGAGGATCATCGGTGGTACGATTTACCCAGGTGAGGACGCTGCATCACTTTTAAATTCAGCCGAGTACGTCATTGATGAGAAGGATGTGGAGTTCAGCTGCTTTTTTTGTGCCATGTAAGCATCTTCCCATGAAGTGTTCTCAAGAGTCACTGTAGTGAATCTGACTTTCTCGAAATGACTGATAAAATTGACTGATTAAAAACATCTGTGGCCCATTTCCTAGTATATTTAGGATATCCGTGGTGGGAAATGGTCCTACCCCATGTGGCTATACAGACGTTTGGAACGCAAATATATGGAATATAGTAGTGATTGACTCTCTGCTGCCCCCTAGGCCTGATGATTACCTCTGCAGCGCTCTACCACGTCCTGCACTTCTTCCACATCACCATCGACATCCGCAACGTCTGCGTGTTCCTGGCGCCCCTCTTCTCCTCCTTCACTGCCATTGTGACGTATCACCTCACGAAGGAGCTGAAGGTGAGGTGGGGAGCCAGCTGGGGGGCATCCTGTGCAATGTTCTGCCTTGTGTTTCATTATGGTAAAAAGGCCTGTATGAAACATCTGAGCTCCAGTAGTATAATGGAATGTGTTTAAGGGAATGAGGTCCTGTTGTATTTTGGAGTGTAATACTTTATTCGTGGCAAATAATTTCTGGCTTCACAAGTAATAACTCCTTCCAGAAGGTGTTGGTACAAACTAACCACCTCTAAGTCCATCAGACCATTCCTCAGTTGAGACCCAGGAATTGTGGAAGAATGGATCATGTGCTGGTAACCATCCAGCTGTTTCACTGTTTATCTAACCAAGCTTGTGCTCCTCTGCTGACCAGGATGCAGGTGCTGGGCTTCTAGCAGCAGCCATGATTGCCGTAGTCCCTGGTTATATTTCGCGTTCTGTGGCTGGCTCCTATGATAATGAAGGTGCGTTCCTCTCCGAAGAACTGACCCACCTCCACCCCCCCAACCAGAATGCTCTTCAACCTGAAGGTCATGCTATGCGCCGGATCTCACTTTGTTTGCCTCGTCCTCTTCCCCCTGTGCAGGCATCGCCATTTTCTGCATGCTGCTCACCTATTACATGTGGATCAAGGCAGTGAAGACTGGCTCCATCTACTGGTCGTCCATGTGCGCTCTGGCGTACTTCTACATGGTGAGCGCTGGGGCTACTCTTAAAAAAAAAACCAAAAAAAAAAAACAAAAAATAGGCACAAGATGAAACTCTGTGCACATGCAGACTTATTTCTCAGTGTATGTTGTATTGGAACACAAGTGACATGGGAACTAGTCATATCCAAAACTCCCACCTTGGTTCTAGGAATGTTTGAGTAAATCTTCTGATCTCTTGAGCTTCTGTAGAGGGCCGTCGCTGTTGTCCACAGTGCCCTCGTGTGTTAAATGACGTGCCATCTTTTCTAGGTGTCCTCATGGGGGGGCTACGTGTTCCTGATCAACCTGATTCCTCTTCACGTTCTGGTGCTGATGCTCACCGGTCGCTTCTCCCATCGCATCTACGTGGCCTACTGCACAGTCTACTGCCTGGGCACCATCCTTTCCATGCAGATCTCCTTTGTAGGCTTCCAGGCAAGTCCCGGCCGCTCGCTCCTCCCCATCTGTCAGTCCCGGACTCTCCCGGAAGTTGGCACGCACACACATGGGCGTGGTGCTACTCTGGCTTGTAACCAGGGTGTGTCTTGTTTTCATTTGTAAACTGTGCAAGCTGATTAATTTAGCCAGAATAGCTAGACTGGGTCACTTTTTTCCACCTGTGTCGAAGAGTGCGGAACCTTGTCTGTCCTGTTCCTCAGCTTCAGCTTTCATAACCTTGTTTTTTCGAGCATCTGTTCTTGCTGAAGTCATGAAGTTCCACTTTCTGTGTTCCTCATCGTTCTGAAGGCTACAACCAGTGCCAGTTTGGATAACATTTATTGGTGCATGTTGGTAAAAAATCCATCATGAATTTTTACACATTATTTGGAAAGGCCTTGCAGAATCATTCATGAGGTCCAGAGAATGTAGATCCTGTAATTTTTTTTTTTTTTTAACAATACATGCCCCCTGCTTGTGGCCATATAGACACATCTTGGGCTGTTGAACGTTGGCCAAGAGCCTTTCCCGTGTGGTGTGGTGTCCTGCCCAGTCAGAAGAGAATAAACATGCATTCAGCCTTGTGCAGGGGGCAGGTTAATGAGCAGGTTGTCCCATCACCTGGTTTCACCCAGTAATGCAGAGGGGTATACAAACGCAGCATTGTTTGTGACCTGCTGATCTTGCTGCGCTATATGCAGGTGTTTGGGTTTTTTTTTTTTCTCTCATCACTTCTTGGCCTCCAGGCTAAAATAGAGAGAAATACTGAAGAGATGAACTAAGGTCCCCAATAGCGGTTTTACCGCCCATTAGCCTCACCGCCTGTTATCCCTCCTCCCCCCCCCGCAGCCTGTACAGTCCTCAGAGCACATGGCCGCCTTCGGGGTCTTCGGCCTGTGCCAGATCCACGCGTTCGTCGACTATCTCCGCAGCAAGCTCAACACTCAGCAGTTTGAGATTCTCTTCAAGAGTGTCATCTCCCTGGTTGGATTTGGACTCCTCTCTATTGGTGCAGTGCTCATGCTAACCGGTAGGTAGAGCTGGTTCTGGATATAGAACAGTGACTCCATTAACGAATACAGTTTTTGCTGTCCTTTTATGACGATCATTTGCATCCAGTTCTGATGCGCTCTCATAGTGTATGAGCTTGCTGTCCTCGCAGTTAGTCCATCTGCCCTGACAGTGACATAGTTGTGGGATGTGCTGTTGGTATCATTTGTCATATATTATCCCTGACCTTTAACCTTTTATAGATGTTAACATCGAGTTCAAATTATACTGTGTTGCATTAATTGTCTGGCACAGTTATTGCCTTGACATATTAAACATTTTATTTTTAGTTTTACCAGGGTTTGAATAGTTGAGTTGATCCTTGCTCTGCAGGTAAGATCTCTCCTTGGACTGGGCGTTTTTACTCCCTGCTGGACCCCTCTTACGCTAAGAACAACATCCCTATCATCGCCTCTGTGTCTGAGCACCAGCCCACCACCTGGTCCTCCTACTATTTTGACCTTCAGCTGTTGGTCTTCATGTTTCCAGGTAGGAGACCTTCACCGTGGTGGTACAGCTATACCTCTTTATGTTGATGTGTATGCTGATGGTAGTTATATTAAATAACCCCCTACCCTTCTGATTTAACAGTGGGACTTTACTATTGCTTCAACAACCTATCGGATGCCAGAATTTTCATCATCATGTATGGTGTCACCAGCATGTACTTCTCAGCTGTCATGGTAAACATTTGTTTGGGGTAAATTGAGATTGGTGGGGGGTAGGGGGAGGTTCTATTACATTTCTCCTAAGCAGAGTCCAGTGCTCTAAAAGTGGCGCCCCCTGGGGGCCTTTTCTAGGTGCGTCTCATGCTGGTCCTGGCCCCGGTCATGTGCATCCTCTCAGGCATTGGGGTCTCCCAGGTGCTCACCACCTACATGAAGAACCTGGATGTCAGCCGGCCCGATAAGAAGACCAAGAAGCAGCACGACTCCACTTACCCCATTAAGAATGAGGTTAGGCCTCTGGATAGCCAAAGCCTGGACACCCCTTCAACCAAAAGCAGCTCTCGTTTTTGTTTTAATTGTGTAGCAGATCTGCATTCATCCAAAGTCTGATAATCGCTAGCCTAGCTTGTGATTATAAGAATGAGTAGCCCTGGTTGAACAGAATTACTGTCGTACCCATATTTATAAGGTCATTTTTAATTAACTTTAATTGCTTTGGATGATGGAACCTGTCAGGTAAGTTTAAACGTTTGAATGATTCTCACTCTGTGTTCAGGTGGCCAGTGGCATGATCCTGGTCATGGCCTTCTTCCTCATCACCTACACCTTCCACTCCACCTGGGTCACCAGTGAGGCCTACTCCTCCCCGTCCATCGTCCTCTCTGCCCGTGGTGGAGACGGCAGCCGCATCATCTTCGACGACTTCAGAGAGGCCTATTACTGGCTGAGACACAATACCCCAGAGGTGAGCATTGCCTTTGTCCATAGTCCCATTGTTTAATCCAGAATAACAAAGTTCCCTGTCATGTCAATCTCTGCTCGCCTTTCACTGAGACCTACACAGATCCAGCCCATTTTCTCAAAATGACTCATCTTCTCTGCTGTGATCGTCTGTGGCTTTCAATAGGATGCCAAGGTGATGTCATGGTGGGATTATGGGTACCAGATAACAGCAATGGCTAATCGGACCATCCTGGTGGACAACAACACATGGAACAACACTCACATTTCCCGAGTGGGCCAGGTATATTCCAGATTAGGATTTTCTGTTGGCGAGGGGGTTGACTTGCTTGAATACTACAGCACCAACGTCTGTGGTCAATGGATCTCCCTTCTCTGACAGGCCATGGCTTCCACTGAGGAGAAGGCTTACGAGATCATGCGGGAGTTAGATGTCAGCTATGTGTTGGTGATCTTCGGGGGACTGACAGGATACTCTTCAGACGGTATGCGGTCAGGGCCTTATTTGGCGACTCCGTGCACACGCTATGGAAATCTTCAACAGATTTAGCAAGTATTTACTTAGGTATTTATCAGTCCACGTCACTGCACATAGGGCAAACCTAGCAGCTGAAAGTTTGGACTTGTGACCTTACAGCCTGAGAACCAATAGGCTGCAGGTTCAGCCTTGTTGAGCAAAGGAAATGTCACAGTGAAAGGGGACCAGCATATGTACCTGAGAGTGACTGTTATGATTCCCAGGAATTTGTGGATATAGACGAAAAACTGCATTATAAAATCTTTGTGATGGCCTGGTCCATGTCAAACTGCAAGATGGAAAACGAAAGGCAAACTCTCAGTATATCAATATTAGATTGCAGAACAAAATTCAAAATATTTTATTGGTAAGTTTGCCAGAAGTACATCGTCATTCATGTCCAGCCACAACCAGTGCAAGGGACTACAGGGTACTGTGATTAGATATGCAGTGAGTGGCATTTATAGATTTACACTACAGTAAATTAATTTCAAACCCATGGATTCTGTGTATCTATGTGTCTGTCTCTTTTTAAATTCACACCCCAGACATAAACAAGTTCCTCTGGATGGTGCGAATCGGCGGCAGCACAGACACCGGGAGGCACATCAAAGAGCACGACTACTACACCCCAACCGGGGAGTTCCGCGTGGACCGGGAGGGTTCCCCCGTGCTCCTGAACTGCCTGATGTATAAGATGTGCTACTACCGCTTCGGCCAGGTTTACACAGAGGCCAGTAAGTAACTTCTAGAAGCCAGAGCACCCGGATGAAGCCATAATGGGTGCTTTCACACGATATCTTTTTTTTTTTTTTCTCCAAGAACTGGGACCAAGACCTTTTGTCCTGTTCTCGGCGCAGGAACTAGGCCCAATTTGTAGCTCCTCAGATGCAGTTCCAGAACCCTTTTAGAGTCCCTGCTCCAGACTAGGTTCTTTTTGTTCAAACCCAAACTACCGGGTAGGTGCTTACAGCGAAATCTTTCTGATTGGTTGACCACAAGCACCGACGTTGGTTACACAGAAATGCGGGGAAAAGGTGTAAGTAGTCGACCAAAAATTGAGCGGATGGAATTATTTTTATACCTAAATTACATTTGATGTATCTCCTTGTTTTTGTTTTTTTGCTTGCATCTGTTTCTGCACCAGAGAATTCAATGGATAACCTGTATATTTATCATCAGTGCCGGCGGTGAACCTTGCCAGTGCTTATTAGCAAGATAACATTACATCATTTTTTATTCTGCATAGAATGAAAGATCAATCTGCCCTCCCCCCCAGATTTAATAAGAATTAAAAATGTTGAGGGTCATAAAAATGAAATGACTGTCCTGTATTACTTCCGATTGATCCTCCCTATAACTAAACACTGACGAAACGACTTGCACATCCTCCATTGGCAGCGTAATTTTCTATGAAATTACGTGTGAAGTTAAACCTATGAGCTTTTTGCATCTCCCGTGTTTAATCAGCATAAAGGTCCCTGTTCCTGATGCGTGGTGTGAAAGTAGCATGCTGAACCTATAAAAGTTCCTGGTAGACAGAGCCCAGGAACTCGCAAACGGGGACCTGTTTCTGGAAGTTCGCTGTGAAAGCCCCTTATGTAAAATGGCTCGTCTTAAGTTCCTCTTCCATTTCCTGATCTGTTGGGAATTTCCAGTCCAAAAGGGAAGTTGCATGCTGACGCAGGTGTTTGTCCCGGCTCTCACAGTGTCACTCGTCACCTGTTCTTCCTCTCAGAGCGCCCTCCTGGCTACGACAGGGTGAGGAACGCTGAAATTGGTAACAAGGACTTCGAGCTGGACGTGTTGGAGGAGGCCTACACTACGGAACACTGGCTGGTTAGGATATACAAGGTCAGGAGGCTCCTTTCCTCCAGTCTCTGCACCCTACAATCTGGTTCCTTTGTATTTCTTGATCGCTGGGCATGAATTTGGGCTGACTGCTCTCTGTTTTCCATAGGTGAGAGATCTGGACAACCGGGGACTTTCCCGGACATAAACTCTAGTCTCTCTAAGCACAAAGCACTGAAGGCCTTCCTGCAATCCAGAGATGAGTGCAACTCCTTTTTATACTCTAGTTTTTAATTGCGGAAAGAGTTCTTTTTTTTTTTTTTTTTGGCTTTATAAAAAAAATATTTTGTGGTGTCTCATCTGGAATGGAAACGTCCAAACCTGTGTCACAGGATATCGTCTGCAGGTGTCTGAGGAGCTGATCTCCCGGCTGGGGGGAGGGGGCAACAGAGTTCTACAAAATGATTAAATAAAGGGGAAAAATGGGGTGACTTGGTCTCAGTTGTCTTTTTTTCCGCTTGAATGTTTCCAAAATGAAATACAGTGCTCAGGTAGGGGGGGATGTCTTTCTATTTTTCTTCCCCAATTTTATGTCAGCCATCTTTCCGACTGGTAGAAAAGTGAAGAATATGTAAGAAATATATTTCACATGCACCTCCAGCACTGATCATTGTACTGCAGGCCACGCATTAGAAAGTGACACTCGGCTACACACGTGATCAAACCTTTAACGGGAGTTTCTTTTGCGACGCGACGGTCGCAAGGACACGGTCGTTGTCACCGTAGTCAAAGACAGCTTTTCATTACGGAATTAAATGATAAATGAGCATTAGGAAAATCATTTTGGGTTCCGTACGTTCACTCCATCAATCGTTCATCGGTCTTTTCTTTTCCGAACCTAGATTAGCCCATCAGTGAATTAGCCATACCTCATTTAACAAAAACATTGAACTGCATAAATAAAGAAAAAAAACATGGGCAGAGAGTTTATGACAAGCACTCAGAGTAAGTGTACATTAATACAAATTGCCTTTTAATGCTAACTACAGGTTACGTTCGTTCCTCTTACAAGGAGTCAGGACATTGTGTTACTACCACTCACAATTAGATGGGGAAAATATTTTCCAAGACTAATAATCAGAAATAATAACCCGTTTTGAATGGCCTGGACCACATTTCTATCAATGTAGACAAACGACTTCCGACATTTCCAGTACTAAATCAATCCGTTATAGGCAAAGCCCATATGTGTGCTTTTAACGTCCGCAAATGACATTTTGATTGAAATTGGCGACAAGTTCCAGTACAGAAACTTTAGAAATTAAACGCGGACTTTTCTTAATGAGATGTGCAATGAAATTTTACTGAATGTGCACGCAGGCATGATAAAGGGTTTTTTTACGCGTATTTTTATTGCTATTGCCCACGGTTTTTTCTTTCTAAGAGTTGAACCTGTTGTACAATTAGTCAAACGAAATGAGGCTTGAACAGCAGCATCAGACCGCAAATGTGCTTGTAACTACCTCCTTCTAGACCAAACTGGTTTAAGTTACAGGGGCGGTGTTTATTACTCTTAATACTCTTCGCTGGCCAGCTTCTACTTTAGTAGGGAGGTTAGTGCACTTCTGGTGCTACTGCAAAAATCATGTCAGGCAATATGGGACAACCAAGCAGTTAGTCATCCCAACTAATAAAAGACTTTGGCGGAGTCACAGGAAAGTTGAACCGCTTTCATCCGGAAGTATCCACCTTTTTCAGGGATAACGTAAGTGTTAATTTTATACATTACTGAAATATATGATTGTTATTTGTCCATAAGTATGCGATGCCGATTTCCCCTGCTATTCACTGCATTTAGATGGGCAAGCTGAATAAACGCAATCATGAAATTAACTAGAGGCAAGCTCCACAAAACAAGAAAAGTCGACATAACATTGGCTATTTTCTGTTTGATTTGTACATCAAACTATATTTCTAAACGATGGTATTCAACTTGAGTAAATTATTATTATTAGTAGTAGTGTTATTGTTTTGCAAGGTATGTTCGGGGTTAACAGACTGATTTAACTTTTCCATAGAAGCATGAGGTCCGATAAGTTTGTCAATTATCAATGAACCCGAAATTCGTAGCAACGCGACTTTGCGGGGCGCGGATGACTGGTTTGCCGAATAGACGCCATAAATGAAGACGCACGGGGGGCTGGAAACAAACATTTGTTTTGAAAAGAAGCCATTTCGGCACCCAGATGTTTTACGTTTTACGGGGATTTTACGTTCGATCTGCTGGAAAAGCGGCATTAACCTGGTTTGCGTTTCACCGGCTCAGGGTCTAAGCATATGCCGGGGGGGGGCGGGCATGCCGGTCCTGCTGTCTCAGGGCTGTTAGGTCATTCGATTTTTTAGGACCGGTCAATGCTGAAGTCCTCACATAGGTTAAACAACAAAAATGGGAGAACCTTGTCAATAAAAAGAAGCTGTCGATATGCTTCGCCTGCTTGCATGTTGTTTCCAAGTTAGATTGCAGCTGGTCATCGTAGGCCTAAGTTTTTGAGAGGTTGCAGTAAACATTTCAAAAACGTAGTTTTTAATTAAGATGCCGCCCAGTAGGCTACGTCCGGTGTGCATATGGCAGTTACACCTATAATGACGAGCAGCTCAGCCCTGGTTAAAGCGACGCGCCGAATAGCTGATCCCGTGAAATGACGTAATGCACCGAGCATCGGACGAGAATGCGGACCCCTTGGCTCATCACTTAGGTGGAATTGTAACTTATGGCTATGACGATTCTTTTTTTTTAAAGGCCCCTAATCCCCTGTTTGTCCATTCACTTTACTTATTGCACCGGATTCTCTAGAAGGTTTACATTTTCTCTTAATGGCACTGCCACCATAACTGAGACCCTAGGAACAGGTATGATCTGGGAACAAATGAAAATCGACCGCGAAAATTGTCCCTCCCCCCCTTAAATATATTACACATGTATTACACTCCGTGCTCATTAAAAATAGGCCTATAGCGGTCCATCAGCGATCGCCCCCGATTCCTAGCGCATCCGTGGCGGACACATCTCATACAGCCTGACTGTTCAAAAGTACAGACTGGAAATGAATTTCAGATCATGACACTGGTGAATTGAGCTGATTCTGGTTTATGCTGCAATAAAATACAAGAGAAGTCGTTTTCCTGGAATAAATACGCCTATAGGCAAGAAGTGCGGGAAGGCCAAGGTTAAATGTGATTAAGGTGGATGTCTTTTTTCTCAGTAAACCTAGGAAACGATTTTTAAAATCTTTCGAAGACTTGAAATCCTGTGGCGTGTCGCCTTTCCGTGCCAGTAGCGATTGATTTCGGGGTTTTAAAAGACGCTGCTACCAGATCACACATTAAGTGAATAGTGGTGTTTAGTGTGTCTCTCTTTGTGCCCAAAAACTGTTATATCTAGTTTGCATTAACAGAATGCATACACAGCTATAAAACATTCATTGTTGCTAGAAAAAAAAAACTTTACCCCCACTTTTCCCTATTGACACAATTGCTTTAATACCTATTTTTAGTACAGCGGGTTTCTGAGAAACGCAACTATGGCGTTTGGCGGAACATACTGAACTGTACCCAGTTCGTTCATTTAGCTGTCATGCTGCGTCAGGTAAATTACTGGCATAGGAAACTCACCTTGCTGCGTTTTTACCGTATTCAGGAGTACAAAAATGTTGCATTAAAAAGTACTTATATATGATACTTAAATGCTCATCCTTAATAACCGTGCCCCGAAATATTTATTTGCTGTATTTCTTACAAATTCCATTTTAAGACATATTGTAGGGGCGTTTTGTTAAATGTTTACCCTAACAAATAACTGCATGTATTTGAAATAGTGATTATATTTGAGATTGGAATTGACACATTTTTTTAGACTTAGAAGTTAGAATTTCCCACGCTAAGAATGGCACACTCTGGTTTATTGTAAAGATAAGATTACAGGAAGTAGGGTCTGATGTGGGTTTTTCGTGCTTATTCTGTCTATAAAAATGTCTAAGGCTCTTACAACAAACATGTATGTTCTCTAAGCATATAAAACATTTAATATTGGGCTTACAAAGTGTCAAGGATTTTAAAAAGGGAGTTAATATGAGAATAATATACAGCTGAATATTTTACTAGAGAAATTTCTGCTCTTGATCAAAGGTGCAGCAACAATGCGCCCCCTGGTTAACCACTGAGGTACTGCAGCGTTTGTAACCCACTCTACGCTGGTGTGTGGATCTGTAACAGCGGAAGAGGCTTGTCACTCACTGTTGTTACTCTGCATCAGCTGGATGGCCTCCATGGTGTCCGTGAAGATCGAGAAGCGGCCTGCTCCCGATGATGTCATGAACTTAAATCCCAAAAAACCAAGGTGAACGTTTTTCTCTGTGTCGGCAAGCTATTAAACTTTGTAAAAATACTGGAAAAAAAACACTTGCAAAAAGAACATAAACAAGGTCTTTCCATGTGGGAGTTGTCGTGTGATACTCAGACAAAGAAAATTTTGTGGCCACTGTAATGATTCTAGCACTTAAATACCTCATAGCCTATCCCTTGTTTACAGAATACAGTGTATTTTATCTAGAGAATATGAATTTAATTGTGGAGTTTATGGAATTTCTGGAGTATTCTTACTCATTGTAAAATTTCTCACTCTCTGGCCCCAAGGAAATTGCTTCCTAGTCTGAAGACCAAACGGGCCCCGGAGCTGGTCCTGGTGATCGGGACCGGGATTAGCTCAGCTGTGGCTCCACAAGTCCCAGCACTTCGTTCCTGGAAAGGTCTCATCCAGGCCCTGCTGGACGCCGCCAACGACTTCGACCTCCTGGAGGAGGAGGAAAGTCGGCGTTTCCAGAAGAGCCTGCAGGAGGACAAGAACCTGGTTCACGTGGCCCATGACCTCATCCAGAAGCTGTCCCCGGTAAGCAATCCACGCAGGAGATCCCCTTTGTAGAGCATTTTGGCATTGATTATGGTAAAGGAGGAAGGGGTCTATGCTCGTACCTCAGTATTTTTTCTGCAACTCAAATAACTAAGATCCTTTACAGGACACATCTACAAAGGGCAAACACTTTTGACCTCTGTATTTTAAAAATCCTGGCTACGGCCCTGAAGGGAACTTACCAAGTTTGAAATTTAGATATAGAGATTTCTTTTTATATCGTAATTGTGTAGGGTAAACTTTCTACAGGCTGACTTGCCAGATCTGCACAAATACAAAATGTATTATCTGAAGAGATGTGTCATAACATAGTAGCCAGTTGATTTTAACAACAACATATGACAACGTTTCCCTACTTGATGACCTCAGATGAAGTCACTAATTTCCTGCCCGAAAAATTCTCACAGTATGTCTTGTTCCATATCTTGTTCAGATCGCTGCTGACGCCACTCTGAAAATGAAAGTCTAAACATTTCATGGGGAGGGCCAGATTCACGCTTGCTTATACTTTGCTATCAGATTATTCTGTTTATGATAGTGATTGTGAATAAATGTGGCATGAATGGAATGTTTATTTGAAAAGAAGCTTTCAACAGGGAGAAATATTATCAAAAAGGTTCATCCATCCATTCATCCATCAATCCCCCTTTCAGTCACTTAGGAGGAGTTTGCTGGCATCGAAAAAGTCTAAAATTCTACATTTTTTGTATTGGATTTTTAAAAACAAGTACAGTAAAATCCACTTATAACGGACTTCAAGGGACCTGGCAAAACAGTCCATTATATCCAGAGTTGCTGTATGCCTAGAACACAACTACAGGACACCATTTACTCATGCCACACCCCAGCAGACACACTTGTGGTATAGATTATTATACTGTACATGTAGTAATCCAACTTTACCTGACCAGTTGTGTGACTATTAATATGAATTTGCTATAGTTAAACCGAAACAGTTGAATATTAGAATGCAGCAGATTTAGCTCATTAGCCAGTGACTGTTTGGGAGTCATGATCTGACTCAGGGACCCATTAGAGTTACACTTTTTTGTTGGTGCCTTTTAAGCCTTTGAAGCATAATTATGCCTCATATTTTGTCATTGACATTTGTCAGGTGTCTATAACTTCTGTAGCGTTCTAACCCATTCTGCCATTGTGTTTTTTCTATTTATGCTCACCATATGGTAAATGTGAACTTTCCTGTAACATTTAGCTAAGATCATATAAAATGTCTGCTGGCTACTTTGCATACGGTTCATCCCACAAAGTAAATCCCAGTCTAAGGTGAACTTTGCAGGTTCCAGTTTAACTACTGTATATGCAGTCAGGATTGATCTTTTATTTGGTTCCAAGATTTCTTGATAAAAGGAGTGAAAATATTCAGTTAAAAAGACTAGTGTGACAAAGGCGTGTAGTTCAGAAAACAACAGTTATGTTCCTCCGCAAAAGGGCTATGATCCTTGTCCTCACTGAGCAAAGTTAAGCTAAGCTAATGCAGGAATATTGTCAGAATTACTTCAAGCATAGCAGCCTACCCATGCTTTAAGTTTCCGTCTGGCAGAAGATCTGACAGGTCTCCTGCTGCTAACTATAATCACAGCCAAAGCTGCTTTTAACAATTTAGGCCCTCTGTTCCGCGGTCGATAGATGTGTATTTAAATTAGTTCTAGCTTCAAATTCTGGGACCCGTTTCTGGTTAGAAGCCCTTGATACCACAGGGTTCATGGTTTGGGTTGAGTCTTTCTTCTCCATCGCGCTCCCTCAACCCAGAGGCCGGCAAGACCCACGAGACGCGTCCCCCCCTTGTGCCAGACCCGACTGAACCCGCGTCCCGCCCTGTCCCGCAGCGCACTGGCAACGTCCGCTCCACTTTCTTCAAGGACTGCCTGTATGAGGTGTTCGACGACCTGGAGTGCAAGATGGAGAATGCCGGGAAGCACCTGCTGCGTTCGGTGTTGCAGCTGATGGAGAGCGGCGCCTTAGTGCTCACCACCAACTTCGACAACCTGCTAGAGATCTACGCCGCCCACCAGGGCACCAAGCTGGAGTCGCTGGACCTCACGGACGAGAAGAAGGTACCATCTCTGGGCAAATGAGGGGACAAGCAGTTTGTTAAAGAACCTGAATGTCTGTTGATTCAGATCCCACAGGTGGCGTTGCCTTTGAGTGAAATAGTGTAGTGGTGCAGTGATGTGAAAATTTGGGCAGATACCAGTAATCTGTATTTTCGCCTAATATTATCAATACCTATAACAGGCTAACCTCTGAGCTCCACAGATCTGTAGGGAGATTCATATTGGTGAGGTTAATTCTTAAGATCTTGTGTCACACACATAATATAATGCAGGCACTGAGACATCATCTAAGTCCAACTTGGGAGACTTGCAAGAATCTAAGTGGTGCATGAGCTGACAAAATTCCTCGTGCTCCACTACGGAAAATGGCTCATCATCCAGTGCTGTCATTTCCGTTAGCACTGTTGCCTCACACCTCTGGGACCTGGGTTCGAGTCTCCGCCTTGGTCACATGTGTGTGGAGTTTGCATGTTCTCCCCGTGACGTCGTGGGGTTTCCTCCGGGTACTCCGGTTTCCCCCCAAAGACATGCTGAGCCTAACTGGAGTTGCTAAATTGCACGTATGTGTGAGTGTGCCCTGCGATGGACTGGCCCTGTTGCTTCCAGGATAGCCTCCAGACCACCCATGACCCAGTAGGATAAGCAGGTTGGAAAATGGATGGATGGCTTTCAAAATTAACTAAAGTCTATATATTTGCCAGCAATAATGTTGCAGATTTTTAATGAACATCAGCCAATATGTTTAGTGATATATTGTGTATCTCTACTGAAGTATATAGAACTCCATGGGCATGTCAGTAAATTTGTGTAATTTAGTACTTCGTACATTTAGCAGAGTTTGATTCGAATCACTCGTGTGATCAGGTGCTGGAGTGGGCCCAGGAAAAGAGGAGGCTGAGTGTCCTTCACATCCATGGCGTTTACACCAACCCCTGTGGCATTGTGCTGCACCCGGCTGGCTACCAGAATGTTCTGAGGAACACGGAAGTCATGGTGAGTCTTTCAGAACATCCACAGGTACTGGGAACGGCTGGGATCAGCATTCTGTAGCTGGTCAGGTCACAGATTAATTCATGAATTAGTGTAACTTAAGGTCTCAAGGAAAATTGGCTAGTAAAAGGACTTGCCTGTATGTGTTTGTTTGGGGACTCAGAGAGAGATCCAGAAGCTGTACGAGACCAAGTCTTTTGTGTTCCTGGGCTGTGGGCGCACGGTAGACGACACCACGTTTCAAGCCCTCTTCCTGGAGGCGGTGAAGCACAAGTCGGACCTGGAGCACTTCATGTTGGTGCGACGTGAAGACGTGGGAGAGTTCAAGAAACTACGTGACAACATGCTGGATAAGGGCATCAAGGTCATCTCCTATGGAAACGAGTATGCCGACCTGCCTGAGTACTTTGAGCGGCTGGCCAACGAGATTTGTACACGTGACGTGGTTGCCAACAGCTGGGGTGAGGATGGCTTATGCAAAAATAGTTCACCTGGATGCTACTTCTGCTCACCTTTAGGCTTGAGACTTGTGAGATCATGGACACTCAACTACAACACATATCTTCTGCAAGGGCAAATTCACCCTCAAGAAAGCTATCCTAATTATAGAAAGGTACTAAATGGTTATGGTCCTGTTGCTTCCATCTACTTGGCAGCAGAGTGCATCTTGCTTTGCTTGGTCACTTTACTTATACATTACTGGCACCTAGTGGTATAATCATGCATATCGCAAAATCTGCTAGCTCCTTTGCACTCTACTTTCACTGCATTAAGGCAAATGGGACAAAGTAGAATCACAGATGACCAAGCTGCACTGAAAATGGGGTAAATGTGCATGTCCATAACTAGATTTTGTTTATATAGTGTGCACATCTTGTCTTTTTTTTTTTAAATCCAGGATCGACAAATCAAGACAATGAAGAAAATCAGAATGGGGTAAAGAATGGCCTCATCCAAAGTAAGAATTGTCTAACCAGTGCAGACATAGTTTACATTTCAGATGGTCTTCTTAAAAGAATGATTTTAGAATACTGGGCATATTTCAGAAGTATTCCTCTTTCATATTCCATATATTTGTTTTTGGAATCTGAAGTACTGTGTATATATATCTTTATATTTATTTTTTCTGTAGACTGTCCGTCGTGACCTGAACATGACTACAGACCCATCCAAAGCCTGCTGAGCTCTGCTGTACATTTTGGCCTCCTGCCCAGATGCGACTTAACAGGAACCAAACAGGCCAAAACGGGAGGGAAAAAAAAAAGAATCACATAGTTACTACCTAGTCATCTTCCCACTATCTCCGTCACCTGACAAACCGTGAAAATGCTGGAAAACTACGGTGTTATGAAAATGGGATCCAGAATTCCCACTCCGTGGGTGACCTCTGAACCTGGATGTCCGGAAAAGTAGAGTGGATGGAGGAGCTTGGACATGGCGAGTTAAGTGTGAGGTGGGAAAATTGTGAAGGGATCACGGGAGTACTCAGCTGGGATTCGTCTGGATCTCTGGACTACAGAAGGCCTACCAGATCCAGCCCCAAACCCATGCCCCTTCCTTCAGACTTAAGTGCTGTACTCTATCCATTCAGCATCTGCCACGTGTCTTAAAATATGACAAAATTGAGCTCATTCTCTTCAGTTTGAAGCCTCACTTATTTTAACCAGTATACATGAAAAAAATAATTCATAGGTAATATTAACCTCCCACAAATCTCGCTTTGACGATTACAGAAAATATCACCAGAATAAACCAAGGCAAACTCAGTATATATGAACCATTTTTTTGTGTAATTCTGCAGCAAAAAATACTTGTTACTCATAAGCTTTGTGTTTGTATTTTGTCTTGTGATGTTTTTTGCATGTAGATCTCGTCGGTCATTTCAATAAAACTTGCATGTTTTTTTTGTAAATGACCCATAAAAGGCTCTCATGACCCAAAGCTGCATGGCATTTGAGCGTGTAGTGAACGGCTGGTCACCTGTGGCGTCGAGCTGCAAATCAAGATCCCACGAGTGGCTAGGATAGCAGCTTTATTTAAGAAATGTTACATTCTCAAATTCCATGATGCAGCGGTATAGCTCTGAATTCTCTCCTATCGATTGCACTACTGCAGAGTTAAAGGGAACCGGAGAAGCTTAAGACATGTTTTTCACCTTCAAAGGCTTAAATCGTGGGACACCATCCCCAGGACAAGCTGTACGGAAGCAATGGGGAGTAGGTCATTCTGCTGGGACAGGTCTGGTTAGGCCTTCAGCGCCGACAAACCACTCAGTAAACATGGGAAGGGCAGTGATGTGGAGGACTTCACAAGAGTAGGCACTATGGTAACTTTCTCATGGGGGTGGGGTGGGGGATCTTTCACGGAGTCGAATTGTGGCCTCAGAGAAGTTGAGCCACATTAGCTGGACCATGACACGCATTCCTCTGGGAAGTCTGAATGGAAACGGGCCAAAGGTCACCTTCTGACTCGACCTCGGGATTAGGCCGGCAGAAAAACAAGGTACCGACCATTAGCAACTGAGAACCTGAAAGCTGAAGGGTGTGCATCCCCGTCAACGAGCTTTTAACTGTGCGTAACAGGCTGATTTCTGCTGGCTTCCCTTGGTTTAGTTCAATCCAGGGTCTCGTTCCCCACTTAAAGCTGAAGTACAACTGAGGTAAGAATCAATTGGCCCCACAGGTTATGACAGGTGTACAAGGATAAAACCCTCCCTTCTTTGCTTGTTAAATTCATGGAAGCATCCCCCTCCCCCACTGTGTCGTGTAAAGTTGAGGTGGGTCTGTAAGAGCGTCTCCGGATAGTCAGTGTGTCGCAAGGCAGGATTCGGGAAAAGAAGCGGCTGTAGAGTAGAGCTGGAATTCTCGGAAGCGTGGGTGCACCGGTGAGTCCGAGCGGCAGGCCGAGTCGCCGGTGACCCCCTTCAGGCCTTCATGAGGGTGCTGACCACTGCCGTGGCGTTGAGGCTGCGCAGGTCGTTGTAAGTCTGCCCTGTGCCCACGAACACTATTGGCTGCCCGGTGATGTAGGTCATTGAAATGGCAGCGCCCACCTGTCAGACGAGAACGGCGATTGAGAAAAGGGTCATCATACAAGGACCTTACCTCTGGCCGCAAATTCCCTACTGCCCGATTCCCATTTTTAGGAGGCCACTACTCACATACCTTGTCGTCGATGGTGTCAAACTTGGTGAGAACGATGCCATCAATGAGATGAGGCTTGTTAGAGGTGGAGTGGTCTGCCAGGGCCTGGTTAAACTTCACCTAAGAACAATATCCAGAATTGTTTGTGACGGTACCAGTGACATCCTCTGAGCTTGGCAACAAATAAGTTTCCTTCAGAGTGTGAAGTAGTACTGCTGGAAGTTCACCAAGAACTAGACACTACCCTCTAAACACACCCTTTAAGAACCTCATAGCTCAACCACCCCACTAACCTAGAGCTGCAGAAGGAAAACAACATAGAAGTTGTTGGTGGGAACTTACTAGCTGATCCACGGCCTCATTCCCGACCAGGGCTTCCCCCACAAATAGCACCAGGTCCGGCAAATTGACAGTAATCAGCTTGGCCAATGCAGTCATGAGCGGAGCATTGTCCTGCATGCGGCCGGCGGTGTCCACCAGAACCACATCGAAACCTTGGTTCCGAGCTGTTGGTCAAAAAAAGGGTCATTCACCCTGTGGCTGCAGTCATGTAACACTTGGATCCAAACATACCAATAACAAATCTTACTATTTCAACAAACTCTATGGCCGGAGGGTACTGAAATGGTAAACATCCTGTACGGTGTGTACCCTAGGCCTTAGGGGATAGATGGATGGGGGGGTGGTTGGGCACCAGTCAAGTATAACAGCACAAACCTCCCCAGGACATAGATTAATCTTCTTGCTAAGACGCTTAGATCTTTGCTGACATTTGCTAGCCTTCTGATATTCATTAATAAACTTCTGATGCTGCCCAAAAGAATAAATGTTACCGTCACTCAACAAGGAGACTTCATATTGGCTAAACAGCTTACTAGAAAATGCTATGCATGAACCTGGATGTCACAGGTTCATTCTAGCAAACAACAATGCTAGGATATAGGTGGGTCTGGACCTAACAACCAGTTGGTATCACAAAATCTCAGTACCACTGTCAGTCACTCTTTGTGATTGTGTTTAGGTAAGCAACAATGATGGGGTTACCATAAGCAATGGCCTCCATGGCGATCCCAGCCGCGTCCTTCCCGTAGCCCTTCTCGTAAAGCTGCACCATGGGCCGCCCGCTGTTCTCGTCAGGCGGGTGCAGGGAGTTGAGGCGTCGCTGGTGTGTACGCAGCTGCTCCACAGCCCCAGCGCGGAACGTGTCGCAGGCGGCGATGAGCACCGTGAAGCCGTTCTCGATGAGCCAGAAGGAAATCTGAGCAGGCCGGGACACAGAATGGGAGCAGGAAGTTATGACAGGTGCATGGCTCACAAAATGGGGGATGCGGGCAGAGGTTCTCTCAGTACCACGTGTGATAACTGGTGGATGGGCATTGGATTGCAAAGGGGCAGAAGATTTCATAGAAACTTTCCATTCCATGGGTAGTTACGCTGGGGAATTTTGGAAATATTCCAAAGTCGGAAACTTTCCTTGGGAAACAACGGGAAAATTTCCAAAATTTTGCAACCCTACGTGCATGGGGGCAAGGAGCTCACCTTGGCCAGGTTGGTGGACTTGCCAACACCATTGACGCCGCAGAAGGTGATGACGAAGGGCCGGTGCTGGGCACGAGCCTCCAGCACGTCACGCAGCACGTCCACGCGCCTCTTCGGCTGCAGGATCTGCACCAGGGAGTCCTGCAGGGCCTGCTTCACAGTGGTGGCCACAGCTGCAGAGAGAAGCAGATCGTCAGGGATATGGCCGAATACCAACCAAGGATCACCTGTCATCACCTCGCCTGGTATTCAGGGTCCCATTTGAGTGGAGTCTAAGCACTGAAGAACTTCCACTTGAGACCCAGAAGAAACAAGCGAGAGCATATAGTAATTGAACACCCCCTTTAATCAAAAGACAAGAGTGCTTTGGAAATGCTTCTCCATTGGAGCTGACAGAACTTCTCAGAAGCTCTGCCTGGTGGCGTGGAACTCACTGGTGAAGGTGCTCATGACCTTGCCTTCCAGCTTCTTGGCCACCGAGTCACAGAGCTGTATGGAGATATCTGCCGCGACGTTCTTCGCTGTGGGTAAAGGCCACAGAATAAGGGGTCTGTGACAACAGAAATTTGACAGTGGCTTCAAGGCTAATTCATGCTCTACTTTTCCAAGTGTGCTTTTGGTCATGCACATGGTGAGGTTAAATAAATCTGGTCCTCAGGTGCACGTGATTTTGTTCGGTGCTTGTGCAAGATTATTGACTAGGTGTTTGCTGCAGGTGGGAGCACTGACTTTCATAGAGCAGAGGTCAACCAAGAAAGTCTACAAAAAGAATTATTGCTGTAGGAGGTGTGGAGATATCCACATATCTAATTTTTACATTTTTACTGTCTAGATAATGTATGACCAGACATACTATAGAGATACTATAGTATACGGTATTTATGGTGTTTTCAAAAGCAGCTCCATTCTGGCATTTTGAAACTTTGACGATAAAATTCACCAGGGGTCTCAGCTAATTTTGTTGCAAGTATTCAGGATTTAAAAATGCTGTGGTATACCATATTACCACAATTCCACCCAAGCCTAAACTAACAACTTTAAAACTTAGGTTACCCTTCTCACTACATTGCTTGAGTTTGTTGCTACACGTCTGCCCTCTCTTGGTCTGGTGGAATATCACAGATGTATGCATGCCCCAACCGTGACCCAATTTCAGGGTCAGCTGCATATACCATGATGTCATATTGCCTCCTTTGTAGACTTGTTTTATACCAACTAAAAGGTAACAGTCCTAGGTTCAGATACAGGGGTCAGTACCCCACAATGCTCCACAGCTGGATGATGGGCCACCATACCAATTAGATGATCTCTCATCTTCTCCAGCACCGGCTCCATGTCCTTTCGAGTGAGGTTCTTGGACCCTACCAGGCCCTTGAGCATCCCGAACATGCCCCCAATTCCTCCCTTCTTAGTGCTTTGAGGAGGAAGGGGAAAAAAAAAGATTGGGCCATTGTAGAGGAAGAGCATACATGTGGCATATAGCTGCAGTTAGTCTACATGTGTAAAACAACTACTTTCGTAAAGGTCCTGTAGTCAAGTACAAGGGCAAGGCAGCAAGTCGTGTCTAACTTGGATAAGCGTCTATTAAACAGGCAAGCAAATTTTTAAAAATAGGTAAAAATAAAAATATCCGAGGTCATGTAATGGTTACAGAAACATCGGGCCACTTTCCTGGCACTGATCTTAAATAAACCTACTTTTTATCAGCCACGGCCTTCACGTCCTCTTCTCCGTCATCATCATCGTCGTCGTCGTCCTCCTCCTCACTCGAGACATCAACGGGGCGAAGGTCTCCTTTCATAGGATCCAACTGCTGTTGGGAGACCACAGGGTACAGACAGATTTCAGTTTGACCTCTTGCCTTGTTTTACTGAAGTCAATATTTACTAGTGACTCAGACCATGAAGCTCTGGTCACCACAGGTACCAGCCAACTACCTTCACACCGATTCATTCACACAGGAACAACAGCGTTCTTACATGTACACCCATGACATCGGCTGAAGCGTCGCCAGAGGGGCCACTTGCATCATGGGGGCTATTGCCATTGCTGTTGCTGTAGTCCAGTTCCTTAGTGCTGCTGCCTCCATTATCCCACGTACGCTTCTGCTTGCCTTTGGGTTTCTGGGGTTTGGGTGACTTACTGTGGGTCCAAAGATGAGCAGAAGAAATGGCATCAAGGAAAGATAAACACCACCAACCCTCATGCTGGTCCGAAACAGAGTTCTGCTATCTAGGGCTGAACGATTCGGGGAAAATATCTAATCGCGATTTTTCTGACAGACATTGCGATTACGATTTGATTTGCGACAATTTTTTTTGTCAAGCTTCAGTTGAATATTCAGTGTGAAGTAAATTTAAAACATGACGCAGCATTACCATATGAGATACCATCAAAATATTAACTGGTCTATATTCTAATGCAAGGATGAGAATTTAAAGATGTGGTGTGTTAAGTTAAATAAAGTAATAATGAACAAATGCAGCAAAAAGAAAAACAATAGCGATCTTGCAGGTAACGCTGATTACCCTCTTAACACTGGAACCGCCTTTCCCACGCCAGTGAACAAGCAAGAACTACTTCGGTGTATGCAGCCGCTTTGTTTGCGCTAATGTGTTATTAGTGTTAATAACAGCAGTGAATCTAACACTCAAAAAGCTGCAGTGTTCATAACAGAGTGGCTGTTCTGTCCTGAAACTGTACAGCTGGAAAATTTTCAAACGTAGTATGCATTTTATAAAATGTCGAATAAATAGACGTAGTTTATTGGTGGTCTTGTTGGTCTACATTTCTGGTTTTTAACAACTGTATAAGGTTATTTTTTATACAAATCAATTCAGGGGAAACAAAAAAATGTATGTGTTCAGGGTTTCAGACCCTCACGGAAGAAATCTTATGGCAAATCTAAATTATTCCATTATGAACTTAGATTTGGTTGCATCAAAAACGTCAGGGCAATTTGCAAACCCTACCTACTATTTACATGGTAATAAAATAAAAATAAAATAAAAAGACTCGTCTCAAACAGAAAGTCTCAATCCAGGCAGCTGACCAAAGGTTCGACTCAAGCGGCTTTCACTTATAGCTTGGTAGCGGAATCAGTGATTTTTCCGCACCACGAATGCAACATTTTCTTCGGGTTTCACGTTTTTGCTGTTTGTGGGCTGGTACTCCGTAGCCTCGGGCCACTTCTGATTGGTGAGCATGACTATCACATAAGGAGCACGGCGCTTGTGATTGGTGAGAATGTCTGTCACATAGGGAGCACGGTATGAGTTTGGAAAACTATTCTTACAACAGTTTTAAACCCTGGGTCCGACGTACTGTATAATGTATGTCCTAAATCTCAGCCTTTGTGATTTGCTATTCGTGTTGTTTCAAATCGCGATTTCGATTTGAAATCGATCAATTGTTCAGCCCTACAGCTATCCTACAGACCTGGTTTTCTCCTTGTTTGCTCGGAGCTTCTTGCCGAAGAACCTCTCGCGGTTCAGCGCCACAATCTCCTCCTGAGTCAAGTTCTGGCTGCCGTTCTCGGCTGCCTTCACGGTGGCGGCTGCAGCGCCTCCCTTCTGTGCATCCACTCCGACCGGCTCCGGAGCTGGAGCTGGGGGCAAAGAACAGGATCCGATCATACAAGTGCTCTGACGTACAAAACGGGGAAAAAAAAGCTACAAAGGCAACAACCTTTCGGGGGCATTTTAAAGGACAATTGGATCAAGAGCACATGGATACTTCATTAAGGGTGATACACATCTTCTTTTCATTTCCTTGGTCATTCAACCTCAAACACGAACCTACACTTAATCTACATGGTTAGCAGTTTTGTTCCCACAAAGGTAGATCTACTGACTGGTGCCCCCTTGAACTGCAAATCATTGCAATCATGTTCAGCCATCACATTTCATCTCCTAGGAAGCACCACATTTTGTGACGTCATTCCCCAAACCTCACTATAAAGAGCACCAGTCTGCCCTCGAAGCTCACCTTCCTTCTTCCCGCCCTTTTTGCCTTTGCCGCTGGGCTCCTTGCCCTTATCCCCTCCTTTAGTCTCGATCATGGACTTGACAGTCTTCTGAGACTTCTGTGACTCTGCGAAGGGCTTCATGGACACAGGCCCGCGGCTTTTACTGCTCTCCTCTGCCTTACTGGACACATCAGTTTGCCATCATTAACACAGGCCTAGAGTTTCCCCATTTCATCATCGATTGAGGTAACGAGATTTGAGCAGAAAAAAAAACACTGCGAGGGACAGGGTTAGTGTGACAAGGAATCCTATTTATCTGTTAACGTTAGCACAATAGGCTAAAACAAACTGGCAACCACGAACTGGTGGTCAAGTGCATCTGATCTTATCTGATTTGCAGGCTGAATCAGGAGACCCCAAGGGTATGTGTGCAAAGTGCTTACTGAAGAAGCCTTGTGAAGTCATCCTTGAAATCAAAGTTGTTCAACAGAAGCTTCAGGTCTCCCTTCTGCTCCAGCACATTTTTGTAACGGTCCCTGAAGTGAAGCTGGATGTCATCTATGAACTTGTCCACGTATGTCAGCATTAGGATCTTCTGATAGCCCACCTTTATTGCGGAAGGACATATTTACATTTTTGTTACAACAGTAACCTGGAATACCATGGATTTCAAAATGCACTTTACGTGGGCAAATAGCTCAAAGCCAAAAGGACCTAAATTCCGTTACTTACCACAAACACCAGTTCAAACTCATTGTCCAGTTTGTATTTCAGGGTCAGGGCGTTGTGGGTGTAGGAATTATTTCCACTGCGCTCCTTTAAACACAGAAAGACGTCTTTAAGAATACATTCCTTCAAACGTATGTAAACATAGAGGATGTAAATCAGGCAAAGAAAACGGCAATTATGAGCCTCGAAACAAGAGAGGTAACTCGCTAGGTTATGCTCTGCAGGGACCACTATTCTGTGATTTTCAATAATGTAAGAGGTGTGTTTCTTAGAATGCCAATGGTGGGTATATTTCCAAAATCCAGCAGAGACAGTAACACGTCAGTTTCATTATATAAATTGTGTTAGCTGTGAAATTACAGGCGATCGTGCTTTTATTCTAGCCCAAGACCACAGCAGCAGCTGACTTTTCAGCACTGCGATTGCACGGGCTAGCCGGATAGCTGCTAAACTATGTAAAGAAACAGAATAGCGCAAAAACCATTTATATTACAGGTCAGCGGGTTTTGTTCATGACAGCCACCGCTGGCGTCATCTCGACTGCCCCCCGGTCTTCATACCTGAAGGATCACGGAGCGGATAAGTGCGTTGACGGGCCCCGTGAAGGATTCGGTCACCCCGACGCCTTGAAAGCACCACAGTACGATGCCTCCTTTACTGAAAATGGCGAAGAAGTCCAGCATCTTGCCACTGCGTGCTTACTGCCTATCTCTATTAGGAAAGCACACAAACAGCAACCAATATGGTGAAATAGAAAGAGAAAATAAATAACCGGCCGGATCTCTATGTGATCGACAGACAAGCCTCCTTCCAAGCCAGATGCTCGGAAACTCTGCTTTCGACACGTCAGTTACCCAGTGCAAGGAAATGACGTCAGATTAAGGCGACGCGCCAGTCACATGATCAGGGAGGACTCTGATTGGCTGGCATTGATTCGTACGATGAGAGTTTTATCGACTGATATACCCATGCAGCAGTCACTTCGACGATTGACATATTTTATTTAGGAAATTTTACATTATAATATGCATATTTTCTATGTGAGTGTGGCGTTTACATATCCTCCCCGTTTACTCCGGTTTCCTGCCGCAGCCCAAAGACACGGTTAGGCTAATTAATGTCTAATAAAATTGCACGTATGATTGTGTGTGTAAATGATCTTAGGGGTGTACTCCTGCCCTCTTCCCCACTATTCCCAAGGATAGGGTCTAGCACCCCCCACCCATTCCGGTGACCCTGCTCTGGATTGTTTGGAAGATGGATAGACATACATCCATTTAATAACGGATTATCCAAGTAGGATTGCAGTGATTCATGGATAATGCCAGTATATGCACAGGATACAAGGCAGGCCACTGGAGAAAACTATGCTCCCTGTCAAAAATCCATGCAAACAGAGGGAGAGAGCAAGTATGCAAACTGCGCAAATGCTATGCCATTGATGGATTTAAAACTTTAAAACGACCACTGAGGGAAGTAGAAATATGCTGACTTCAGTCACTGAGATTCATGCACATTAAATGCACAGACAAATATTTAAACAGCAATTCTT
The DNA here is from genome assembly GCA_026777045.1 of Hyperopisus bebe. NCBI lineage: Eukaryota > Metazoa > Chordata > Actinopteri > Osteoglossiformes > Mormyridae > Hyperopisus > Hyperopisus bebe. Next base: position 37,024 of record JAODJW010000036.1, on the reverse strand, counting down.
CAATGTTATAAATTTACATCTGGTCATGATCCCAGGGAACTTTGTTATGCACTGTAAAATATAAATTGACTGATTTACATTATTTAAAACAAAATACAAAGACTGTGTTCTGCTAAATTTACATTTATTTGCCAAGCACGAGGTCTGGGTAAAAATCAACGTTAATTATTTTGGTCAAGGGTACAGCGGGACATCTTCCACAGCAACCTTGAGGTGTGTATCCTTAATTAATGGTAAGTCTCAGTAGATGCTGTAGGAAAGGGATCGATTGATGCGTATGTGACTTTTTGTACTTTCTTCAGTCATTCACCAGGGGGCGCAAAGAGCACAAAAGCCGTCGTAAATAAACGTATTTGTACTATAACAAAGCACTAAACCACAATTTTGTAAATTTCATTTAGCACTTTTTCAAACCACACGGAACATTTCACTCCGCAGAGGTGAGTGAATAGGCTGAATGTTAATGGGGTCAGATACTCGCCATGGAGACGGTTACCATTCAAAATAGAAAGGAAAATCACCTGGACAAAGAGCTGCCAGGATACCCAGAACAGGACACCCAGTGCAAGGGATTATGGGTATAGCTCGTGCTGTTGCGTTATTCCTCTCTTAGTGTTTGTGCCTTGCAACTTCTTGTAAGCTGCTTTTCAGTTGAAATCTCATTTTTATCTATTGCTATATTTCCTCCTGTACAGTATTATAAGTACTATACCAAACTCTTGTCATTCTTCGTGTAAAAAATGCCTGTGTGTGTGTGTGTGTGTGTGTGTGTGTATATATATATATATATACATATACACACACACACACACACACACCCCTGTAACATGTCTGGATTTTAGCTCCCATAACTTTACCAGTAATTTAAGTGAATCTAATTGGCCTGTAGTTGGCAGTTTATTGGTCTGACGTTACATTGTCCATTTTCCAGTCTGGAAAAAGATATGGAGACTATGAATAATCTGCCAGCAAGACAATATACCACACACACACACACACACACACTGCCTTGTTCCTCCATGGATGGGAGTTTGAATCCTGCTCCTGCTCTATGCGTGTTGAGCTTTAATGTCACCCCATCCAGGCATCCGCTTTCTTCCCACAGACCAAAGACACAGAGTCAGCCTATTTGGAGTCACTAACTTGCCGATCTGTGCAGAATATGCCCTTGCTTGGTACCCTGTGTCAGTGTGTCAGTGTCCTGGGGGCAACCAGACACTGAGTGCTTTTGCTCCCCCCCCCCCCCCCCCATGACCCTGACCAAGATAAGCAGTAAGAAGATGGGCAGATTATTTGTTTTAAGGTGAACTTTACTCCATCCTCAGATAGTACAGTATTAATATTTGGAATCGTAACACTGTAACATCGGAACACATTATCCTGTATGACTTCTGCTTCAGTGTTTTGTTTTCAGGCACTTCATGTCATGTGTTTTTTATAAAGTGACACATCAGTGTCAGATACCATATTCACTCGTGCTACGCAATTTTCATTGATCAGTTCAAGAAGAGGTACACTAATGATGCCCTTTTTATTTATTTTCGCTTCTTGGTCCTGCAGTGGAGATGGTCACCTTTATTTGGATACACTTTGCATCATCGTTTGACAGGACCCCCTTTGCATTGACAATACAACTCAGTTTTGCAGATGTTACACTCAGCCTGAGCTAATGTATAACCTTTGGTACACCAACTCAGCTGCAAGGAAAGGAGTTTATTTATTTGTCAAATTATACAACCTGCATATAAACAGGAGTGCTGCCTAAGACAGTAGTGTTAAGGTGTGGAACTGAAACATTATTTGGTGTCACAAAATGACTGCAGCCTGCACTTAGGTTATCTGCATATGTATATAGAATATACTGTGAAAGTGACTGATTTCATATATATGCAATAATTATCATCTTGGCACTTTGCACCATTGCATTATGGTCTTTTGGCTGAAGTCCTTGCTACACATACTGTGCTTTATTGATGATCTGTACATTTGCTATACATGTTTGTTCTGTATGTCTGCTCTGTATAAGTACATTGAGTACAAGGGAAAAAAACAGAGACAAATTCCTTGTATGTGAAAACATACTTGGCCAATAAAGCTGATTCTGATTTGTTATTCATTGAGCGTACACCAAAATAAAGTGAATGGGATTTGTAAAGCAGAACACCGACATCAATGCAAGCTCCAGACTAGGCCCCCAGTTGGTTCCTTGTGTCTTTGGAGATGCACTGCGAGCAATAAAAACATGCCACACAGGGGTAAATAAAAAAACAAAGCGAAAAGTATTCTGGGAGGTGCTGTGACGCTTTAAGTAGCAACAGCAGGCTACAAATTGGGGGCTGTTTGTTTTAAAACCGGCATGTTTGCTGTGTGCGTGGAATTTGCATCTGCTCGCTGTGATTACATTCACATAAGGTATTCTAGAAGCCCAAATGTCCTACTAATACCTCAACCCTAATTGGTTACATGGTTGATGTGGTTGATGAAAAGTATTGTAATGAGCTTTGTAGATGAAACTGTAGTTGAGCCTAAAGTAGACCAGGACAGGTCAATGTGGTAGTTGGTAGCAACATCAGTAGATCGACAGTGGAGCATTGGTTCAGCCTTGTCTTTTCCCACTTTTAGTGATGATATGATAGGAGAGTAGGCTGACACTAGTCAGGTTAATGCCATAATAGCTAGGGCAACTTGTACTGGGAGCCAAGCATATTACCTACAATGTTCTTACTGTATTGAATGTTCATAGTCTTCTTTTTCCAGTTCTGATTCAGGATATTGATATTGTTCAGCTAGCTTTCTCCCTAATCTTTCCATTTTAGACTCATTCTAAAGGTCATGTCCGCACAGACAATTTGTGCTTCGACTGGCAATATGCTAGATGGAAATTTCCCCCGAAGCAGAGAGAAGTTGTCCAGATTGCCAGCAATCCTAAAGGGTTAAGTGTCTAGCTTGTGAGTCTTGTGTACATGCAAAGCAGACCACGGCTGTGACGGCAAGCTGTCTGTATGCTGGTATGTGAAGCCAAAACCGTTGTTGTAATGGGCTGCAAGGATTTGTCCATATAAACTGTGACGGTTCCAACACAAGAAAATGCACAAAAACAAATGAGATATAGAGTAATACTTTACCTGAGGAGGATTAAATATTTAGTAGTAACCCAGTTGTAAAAATCATGAACAAATACAGTAGGTACACGAGATAAAAGATACATCATGTTTCATTAAACACTCACTGATGCTGAACTTCAGGTGACTTGAGGTCAGTATTTCACTTGTGTTATTCATTATCTGTTCCATCAGTCATTCACAAACATTTACAGGATTAACAGATATAGTAACAAATTTAGTAACTGCCTGACATAAATGATGCTTCATGGCTCATTGATGAAGAGCCTTCTGTGTTTCCAGTAGCCTACATTGGTTAGCTAAACAAATACCTAATAGATACTGCAGTAAAAACAAATGAATCAGAATCTTGGTGTTTGGAGTTCTTGATAAAACTTTAGTCATTTAGTTATATATTTTGTTTGCAACTTCCGATTCATTAAGCTTCTTATTCGCAGCGTCCTGTTTTGCGGAGTAAGTTATTTCCAGCTTCGTTAGGGGAAGCGTTCGCAGGGGCACATGCTGCAAAGTTTATAGATAAAATAAACACCAGAGAACAATTAGAAAAAAATGCTTTCTATGACACCTTTAGTTGATTTATCAGTGGCACATTTAAATATAATGCCATAATATAAAAATTATCTGCAAGATCTACAAGGACTGTCTGCAGCAACAGCAATGTCTTTAAAGAACAGAGGGTCAATGTAAACACTAATTTGCTGATAGCAAAGTCTTCCTATTCAGTATGTCCAACATCTCCGCATAAAGAACTAGGCTTTTCATGCATTGTTCTGACTTGTCCTGAATGCAGTAATATACAGTATATTGCCAAAAGTATTGGGACACCTGCCTTTACACACACATGAACTTTAATGACATTGCGTTCTTAATATATAGGCTTTAATATGGAGTTGGCCCACCCTTTGCAGTTATAACAGCTTCAACTGTTCTGGGAAGGCTGTCCACAAGGTTTAGGAGTGTGTTTATGGCAATTTTTGATCATTTTTCCAGGAGAGCATTTGTGAGGTCAGGCACTGATGTTGGATAAGAAGGCCTCTGTTCCCACAAAGTTGGGACCATGAAATTGTCCGAAATGGCTTTGACTGCTGCAGCATTCACTAGAACTAAGGGGCCCAGCCCAACCCCTGAAATACAACCCCAAACCATAATCCCCCCTCCACCAAACCTTACACTTGGCACAATGCAGTCAGGCATGTACCATTTTCCTGGTAACTGCCAAACCTAGACTTGTTCATCCCATTGCCAGACAGTGATTCATCACTGTAGAGAACACATCCTCACTGCCCTAGAGTCCAGTGGTGGTGTGCTTTACACCACTGCATCTGACGCTTTGCATTGCATTTGGTGATGTAATTCTTGGATGCAGCTGCCCTAAAGTCCAGTGGCAGTGTGCTTTACACCACTGCATCCGATACTTTGCATTGCATTTGGTGATGTAAGTCTTGGATGCAGCTACTTGGCCATGGAAACTCATTCCATGAAGTTCTCTATGCACTGTTCCTGAGCTAATCTGAAGGCCACGTGAAGTTCGGAGATCTGTAGCTATTGACTCTGCAGACAGTTGCCGATTTCTGCACACTGTGTGCCTCAGCATGCATTGTCCCTGTTCCATTATTTTGCATGGCCTATCACTTCGTGGATGAGTTGCTGTTTTTCCCAATTGCTTCCACTTATAATGCCACTAACAGTTGACTGTGGAATATTTAGTACCAAGGAAATTTCACGAATGGACTTATTGCACAAGTGGCATCCTATCATGGTACCACGCTTGAATTCATTGAGCTCCTGAGAGTGACCCATTCTTTCGCTAATGTTTGTAGAAGCAGTCTGCATGCTTAGGTACTTGATTTTATACACGTGTGGCTATGGATGGGCTGGGGCACCTGAATTCAGTGATTTGGAGGGGTGTCCCAATACTTTTGGCAATATAGTGTAGTTATCAAAGAGACATTACAGTATAAAAAAAATGTGAGCACTCTACACACAACTCTTAGGAAATAAGCACCTATCTTTGTTTTTGTTACAGTCCAGTTACTTTGCTGTGAAAGAATGATTCAGCTGCACCCACAGAGGTCTCCAAAAGAAAATATACAAAAGGGTCATCTGTGTGTGTGTCTGTGTGTGTTTGCATAGGTCAGATTTGGGGTCCAAAATGTCCCCAAAATGTGGTAAAATCTGAAACTTCCTTACTTTTTGGGACATTTTTCAGCTCGTCATTTGGATGACCTCAATTTTATAAAAATCTGTGAATGCAATCAAAAATGTAAAAATGCCAAAAGTCTTGTATTTTGTTTGGAAACTTATGGTTAAGGTTAGGCCCTAGGGTTTAAGGGAGTCGTTATTGGGATTAGGGTTTTTCCCATAGAAATGGATGGAAGGTCCCCAATTTGATAGGTTCGCCAACATGTGTGTGTGCGTATCGACCCGTCCACATCACAGGGGTTAGGGGTGCAGACCCCCCGCTATCTGGAAAAGATATATAACAATTGATTTTGAAAGACAGTCAACAGTGATTCAATGGACACAACTGTTACCTCATACAGTCATCTGACAGTTTCTGTCTAGTGTTAGGTGTCTGCTTGTTCACCATTATAGTGAAAGGAAGGAAGCTTTATTGAAGATTACAGGTAATAATACCCTGGTATTATATTGTGTGCATGATCACAGTTAAATCATTTTTCAATGGAACCTGTTAGCTGACATTTGGTAAATGTATCACATAGCCATAGCGGATGGCTGTCTTAAACATCTTAACGCTACTAGTCTGCTAGCAACTGAGATATTTATTTCAAATTCAAATTTTATTTGTCACATACACAATCATACATAGTATGACATGCAGTGAAATGAATTTGCAGTGCCAACAACTTTTGAACTGAGACTGGAGAACCCACCAGAGCTTTCTCCTCAACTGACCCCTCAGCAAGGTGTGTCAAGGTACAATTTTTTTACCCCCTTTTCAGAGAGTGTACTTTTTACTGCATTAGTGGCATAATCTTGAATCTCCTTAAATATCCATATGGGGCACACCCACCCTCCAGCATGTTGTGACATGTAGCTCACTGCCAATCTTTGCATTAAAGAGTTAATGCAGCTACTCTATTGTTTTTCAGCCTGAATCACCTTGGAATGCAGCGCTTCTCCTGAAATGTCACTTTGCTGGTGTCACTTTTCTAAAGAGAAGAAAGACTCATGCAATCGTGTCAGCAGCACAATGCCACAAAATTATGTATTCAGCTGTATGTAAAAGTCAAATAATAATTCAAAGGGCAACAGCATTCCACTTAGACGTATTCCTGTTAGGTAACCAGCAATTTCTGGCATGTGGTTCTTCTTGGTCCATAAAAATATTCTTTGCATTGTGAAATAATTCATGAGACATTTACCAAACAAGACCCTGCAGGCGTCTAGTAGAGTGTTTCCCAACCTGGACCCAGACAGGTCCCGCCAGGAGCTGGAATGAAGCAACAACATGGCCCGTCTGGGGGTCCCTGAGCCCCTGGGGGTCCAGACTGGTTTGGAAAACACTGGTCTAATAATTTCAACAATTAGTAGTTAATAAAAATATCATTTAATTTAGTCATATCTGGGC
>JAODJW010000035.1:26062994-26105162 GCA_026777045.1 Hyperopisus bebe | reverse complement strand
TTATTATATAATAATAATTACTGTTACTGTCTATCATTGTCTAAATGTATTTTTACTGTCTAAATATATGTATTCAGATAGTGTAAACATGCACGATGCTACCACAGCAAATACAAGGCTGAGACTGAAGCATTACCCTAAAGTTTCCGCTGAGAGACGTGCCGTGTGACTCATTTCCCAGCGTGTACAAGTTATCTTAGGTCGGCGTTCACGGTTTGAATTCTGAGATTCAGATTGAATTCTAGTTAATTTTTTTTTGAACTGATTGGTTCGAGTTCTAATGAGTTTAAGAACTGAGGTACCACTGTATATCTAATTACCTTTCACAAGACGCTGAGCTTCGCTGTGAACTCTCATTGTTTCAGCCTGATCTGACAGCAGTTTAAGGCTTTTTAATTTTGGGTGTAGGAACATGGCCAGTTTGTGCAGGGGATGCAGTTCAAATTTGTCATCAAGAACCTTGAGACATTTTTCCTTCAGTGATGACAATGTCATGCTGTCAGTTGAACACGGCTGAAGATGACGTCTGAGGCTCTCCACACAACTGTCAAGTGAATGGTGGGAGTTTTGGAGGCTTCTAAGGCTTTTGTTGCTTCTTTGAATCGTACCAAAAAAGCCACGATGTCATTCAAAGTCTCCATGCTGATAGAGGTCAAACGATCTTCTTCTCCTCGCTCCTCTAGGAGAACACGGATGGCCTCATACTGGCTGCTAATAGAGTCCAGCATTGTGTGCAGTGAGTTCCACTGTGTCTCCACGAATGCTTTTAATGTTTTATCCAAACGATTCTGGAGATGTGACTGCTTAAAATAAGTTACAAGTGATTTGGCAGACTCAATGAGTCCAGATACCTCCTCACCAAACAGATCTTCCTCCGTGTTTTTCCCAGTGTGGTATGCAAGACTGTGTTTAGGATATTGGCTGTGCAATTCAACCTTGTGACTGCACGAAGAGCTGCGACAATGTTTGTGCCCTTGTTCGTTACATACACCAGTTTAGAGAAGAAATCCTCAAGTCCAAGTTTACGTAGGGAATGGATTACCGCTGGTCTAATGTTGTCGGCTGTTTTGCGTAGTGAGGTCCTATTCTGCGGTGCAAAGCACTCGCTCCTTCAGCTCCCAATCTCTGTCAATGTAATGCAAGGTTACACAGAGATAACCTATTATTCGGAAATTATCAGTCCACAAATCAAGCATAGCAGCCCCATTACTGTCGGTCAACTGTGACCTCAGCTCAGGAGTAATGCTTCGTCTGATGTCTTCAGCATATTTCTTAAGTCTACGAGAGACAGTAGTTGGATCAGGCAAAAGCTGCTGTGCATCCACTTTACCTGCACGTGCTCCAATGTCGATTAAACCCTGAGCTAGTTCCAAAAATCCAACACCACTCACGGTCTCATGTCCCGACTCACAAATTTCGCAGCCAACTGCGCTATGGCTTCCTCGTCCTCTCGCCTTGGAGGTTTGTGGGTTTGGGCAAAGAACCGGTCGATTGTTAAACTGGTGGCACGTGTGCTCGACTTGCAGCTCTCGACATGTTTCCTCAGGGACGACGTCCCCAGCCTCTGACTGTCAAACGCGAAAACTTTGCAACATGCTTTACACGCTGCGCAGCCACTTATATTGTTTTCATCGTCTGCTATTAGACCAAACTTTGAATGATTTTGAATGATTTTATAAGCTCCACTTGTCAACTTCACTTTTATTTCGTCCGTCATCCTGGCGCTCCGACTACGAATGCGGGGGAAAATCACAGACATACAAGAAATACAGTCGCTACTAAGTGACGTAGGTGTATGTGAATGTTTGTGGAGGCGGTTATCTAAGGTACCCCCGACATACTGAACACACTGTGATGATGACAATTTGTACATGATAGTCTAATACATAGATATTTTCGCTCATATGTTATTTTTGCAGGCTACAATACTGTTTTGATTGACCTGCTACCTGCCCGTGTGTAATGAGTTACCCGCCCGCATACCCACCTGTAAAATTCCAGAACATTAAAATCCGCCCGTTTCAGCAATTATCTGCGGGTACCTGCCCCGGTGCAGGACTCTGGTTGGGGGTAAGGAGTATGGAGGGGAATAGGTTAGGGTAGGGGGCGTGGTTGGGGGTAGGGACAGTGGTAGGGGTTGGGAGTAGGGAGGGGGGTAGGGTTAAGGTTGGGGGTATGGAATGTGAAGGGGGATAGGTTGGGGTTAGAAAAAGCACGGCATTTTCAGGCATCAAAATGTGTCCTTATGATAGTTCTGCTTCCCAGTAGGACAGAAAACCACAGTTTAGCAGGCTTTAGTGGCATATTTCCTACTTTCCAACAGCATGTTGATTCACCTAAAGGGTGAGAATATTTTGACAGGATTTGCCAAATAGCATTTTACTTTGTGGTATCAATCAACTAGATCATTGTTTTCTTACATGAACAGCTCCTGTTGGTGTTTGCAGCACTGAAGGCCGTGATGATGATGGATATCTTGTCTCCCCTCCAAGTTCACATCCAATAAATGCTATGTATACCTCATTAGAGTGGTACTTTCTGTGCAGACAGTTCTATGACTGATTTTTATCAGCTAAGAGAAATTGGATGTTTGCAGATGGATTGAGCACAGGGTTAGGATTCATGAAGGTGATCCACTGACAAATGGAGCCCCTGGAGATGACAACGGCTTGAAGACATGAAGAAAGCTTTAAATCAACGACCACGAACTGTTCACAAACTGCTATGACAGAAAGTGTCATTCTGTCTCAGTATTTTTCACAGATGTTCCATTATTAAACTTTAAAGCACGCAACTATAAAGGCTAATTGTCAATTTTCCAAATATTAGCTACAAAGATAGTTCAGGTAAGTTTACTGTTGCAATGGGGCGGAGCCAAAAGAGTTTACATTCATAGGTTCACCTATATTGAATAGTATGGACCAGTTATTTGCAACATGTGTAGACATATGTTTATGTCATGTAAATTCTTACCACTGATCCTGGCCAGGGTCACAGGGACAGGGCACCAGGCTAGGATATATCCAGCACAAGATGTCAGGTCATCACACGGAAGGAGCGGACGATCGGGGCAGGACAGTCACAAAGCACAAACCTAGAGACAACACACTCTTTAGACAATTTAGAGACACCAGTTAGCCTGACTGCATGTTTCTGAAATGTGAAGGAAATCTGTTTGGCATTGGGAGAACAAGCAAGTTTTTGGGTGTAATGGCAAGGTGTCCCAATGCTTTTCTCCATATAGTGTATATACAGTGAAGCTTGGAGTCTGTGCACAGGTTCAGGGGGGTTAGGGGTCTTGCTCAGAAAGGTGATTTTCTGCCAAGGCCAGGGCTCAAATGACAACCTTCCAATCACAGACACAGTGGCCTGACCCACTGAGCCACACCGTGCATCCTAACAATTAAATGTCATGTGAGCTTGAGCGTTCAGTTGAGTACAGTTGTGAATTAAATGATCCATGAGGAATGTAGTGTACATCATGCTGTATATGTTGCACATCTGAAATAAATTCCAGAGCAAATGTGCTGAGAGAGAGTTGTCTTTATTCACGTAACATACTTCTTCTTCTATACTTTGTGATTGCTTGCATCTCTACCGCATTTTTCACTTTTTTGCTTTTACTGCCACCTAGTGGTTAAAACATGCAAACATAACCATAGAACAAAAGTCCCATTAACTCTGGAGAGTGCCACACGACACACAGAGTAGATTAATCATAAAGGGTCTATTACATATACCTATAATGTGATGTTGCAATGAGGTAACTGTTATGCTAAGGCATTTATTAATTATAAGGCATTGATATGAAAATGATAGTTTTAGAAAGGCTCAACAATATATTTATTTCTGTAATTAGCAAACAGAAGATCACAAAACAATATTGTCAAAAATCCAAGAACGGTGATTATATTGACTTCTTATATGTAAAAATATGAACTTAATTTAACAAACATTATACAACAACAATTATAATGAATTGTGCAGTTCCCCAGTCTTTCTTACAAACCTGTATTTGATATTTTAAAATAATAAAAATGGTTATCAGGCTAATGAAAAGGATTTAGAGAGGTGTGACTGGAGTGGCCTATCCAACACTAAATCAAGACATATGGTATCAAGCTGTCAAGTTAATTGGCCTCTTTAAGGTAGAAATCCAATTCTTTCAACCCATGAGACCTAATAATGGAGGAGAGAACCCCTGATGTTCCTTTGCCTGACCCTTCAGGTCAAAACTATGGACCAGTTTGAAACATTACATTACTCTGTTCATGACAAATGCCTGTGAGATCTAACATGATGCTGGAGTAGGTGTTCTTGAGGACTGGAACTGATGCAACAATGTTGCTGTTTGACCTGTAGCCATTCAAAGGAATAAAATGTTTATTCATCAAAGATTACATCACCAGAAGATTTTTGTCAGTTGCCAGTTTTTTTTCTGCCTTCACCACTGCTTTTAATCATGTTTTAAGAAAAAAGGGTAAAATACCTGATTTTGAGTATAGATATTATAATAAAGCATCTTTCAGTTATTTTAATATTACTTTAATAATCCCCATGATTCCATATGATATTGCATAATATTCCAAATTTAATAATAAAATTAGATTTTGTGTGTACAATTTAGTATGGCCCCACAATCCTGCATACAATAAGGAGGTTTAGAAAATGGATGGATGGATGGAATTTAGTATGGCTCACATGAATGTGAAAAGGTGTTTCATAGTAATAATTAAGCAAAGATTTTTCTTCCAGGAATATTCTAAGGAATAGGCTAATAGAAAAATATAACTTCATTCTCTATTGCGGTATTGAAATAACTCACCAAATCCAAAATGGAAGATAAGGATACACAAAGGCAACAAATTTGGCAGCAGCTGTGGGTAAACTGCCATTGCATGACATTTACAGCTGACAGTTTATGATCCAAAGACTAACCAAGACCCTATTATAATACCTAAAATCATCTCAATGTTTTGACACATTCAACTCTTTCTACTTGTCACAGAAAAACCCTACTGAGCATACATTCTCAGCAAAAACAAAGGGAATAATATTTACAATAGCAAGGCCACAGCCAATGTCTTTGAGATTTTTCATGATCATTTTAAATTTCAGTGTGGAATGTTTAAGTGTTGGAATTAAGGAATCTGATGGCCTGATGGTAAAAACTGTTAAGTCTGGTAGTCTGTGCAGCCAGCTTGCCAGATGGTAACAAAGAGAACAGCTGGCATGCTGGGTGGCTGTGGTCCTACATAGTGCTGTGTGCTTTCCGCAGGCACCATTGGAGATAGATTTCCTAAATGGCGGATGAGTACTGCGGTAGCGATTGGTGTTTCTGCACTATTGTCTCAGTAGTTGCTAGATGACCTGTGTGTGGTAACTGAGGGATCTGTTGATTGTAGCAGGAAAAAAATGCATGAACTGACTTATTGCAAAGGTGGCATCCTATGACAGTTGCTTCCAGGTTCAAAATGACTAAAACAGCAGTACACAACAACAAGGTAACCATGAGACACTGGGAAAAACCATAAACTAGCCAGGTTAAGGGCAACTGTTGTGTACTGGGACACGGTCATGCTGGAATAGAAAAAGCCAGAGATGACCGTCAACTTATCTGAATGTGTCCCATGAATCGTAGGATGACATCAAGTGACTTTCAAAAGGAATGGGAAACATTAAGTGCAAGTGTGAAGTGCACTGCTAGGACAGTTCATATCAGACTCCTAGAAGCAGGACTGAAGTCCCATAAAACAAGAAGCCCTTCATGAATGAGAACCAGGCATGTTTCCAAAAAAATGCATATTTTACACAGGTGAATTCCCATAAATTGAGAAATGATTGAAACCAAAAATTATGATGTGGTTAGTTAATCTGGACGGCATGGTGGTGCAGTGGTTAGCACTGTTGCCTCACAGCAAGAAGGTCCTGGGTTTGCTCCCTGGGTCACCCAGGGTGCCTTTATGTGTGGAGTTTGCATGTTCTCCCCATGCATGTGTGGGTTTCCTCCCACAGTCCAAAGACATGCAGCTTAGGTCAGCTGGCTACTCTAAATTGCCCATAGGTGCGAATGCGAGTGTGTGTGGCTGTTGGCCCTGTGGTGGACTGGCGGCCTGCCCAAGGTGTACCCTGCCTCTCACTTGGAGATACTGGGATTGGCTCCAGCTTCCCCGCGACCCAGATGGATAAAGTGGTATAGATAATGGATGGCTGGTTACTTAATTTTTGCCACGGCTGTGTGTGTGTATGTGTGTGTGTGTGTGTGTGTGTGTGTGTGTATATATATATATATATATATATATATGTTACACAGGCAGCTGCTCAGTTACTTTATTCAAACAAAGTTGCCATTATGTGACACTGAGACACTGCATCTTACAGCCTTACACTGATCCCATGTGACAAAATGGAAAACAAATTTGTGTTTTTGGTCCTTCATGTTGTTTAAATTAAATCCAACTCAAATTAAGTCTATTTTATTCATATTTGCTCCCAAGGGTGACAAGACCACCAAGGGGGAACAGTTCTTTATGACCTCATATAACTGTATCGTAATCTTGTTCTATTTTGATCAGTCACAGAGATTCCCCATTACTCATCTTCAGCACTGTAAAGCACCCAGCACTGCTGTATGGGAGCCCTGAATTTTCCACACTTGTAAACATCAGATCAATGCAGCTGTTCAGTGCCAGGGCTATCTACAATAAACAGATCCCTAAAAAAAACAATTTCACTTAACTTTAAAAATTAACAGGGATCCTTATTGATAATGGTAAGAAAAATATGTGTAGGCACTGTCTAGCTAATCATACCCAATGCACTTTAAAGCTTCTGGGCTTCTTTTGATGAAAACACTTTCATTTGACCATAACCAGCTGCATATATAACATGATCTCTGGGTTACGGTCCACCGTATTCTTTTCTCTTTTGTGCCAGAAGAACATCTTCCAGCTTCTGAAGGACATGGACATCCACAAGCGAACCTTTCATTGCAGCATTTATCTGTGATATCATGTGATAATACTTAGGCACTGAAGTGTAAGCTTCAACAGTAAAATGCTTCAGAGGCTTGTGAGTACAAAGATTCTCAGATGTTGGATATTCAATGAGGCAAAGAGCTTTTTTCCTGTGACATATATCTGTTGGAATTTTTCTTCTACTCTTTTTGCACAATCTTTCTCAGACATTTCATTTTAGGCCACATACCTGCATTTGTTGCCAATATGTTCTGCTTTAAGAATGTTAGACATATCTCAGTTATCTCGGAGTTTCTGATGCAGGGAGGACATCCAGAACTGTGTCTCTAGAATTTAATGTGCCAGGGTATCATACTAATTAAAGGCCACCTTGTGGGACACTGGGATTTGAGAGTTGTAAAGATTACCTCTTCAGATGTTGCAATGGTCCATGTAGTCGCTCCATTTCATTGACCCACTACATTACATAACATATTCCACAGAAGGCTGCAAAGACTGCATGTGTAATAAAATTTAAGTATTGAGAGCCATGATGAATGAAAAGTGGATGGATGAAAATGTTCTTTGAAGATACTCTGTACTATTCTGTCCAAACATATTAGCTACCACATGTTGACTATAAAGAGGTACATTCTGATACAAAACCATGTGTAAGTCACATATATTCAAAGAAACCTCCTAGGATCACACATATTTCTCATGAGAAATAAGAGCAAGTCCCTCTAGCACAGTGACTCTCAAAGTATGAGTATGCCCCCTCTCCGGGAAGAGGTGGACAAGTTTAGGTACAAAGAGCTAAAGTCCAGACCAATATTTTATTTTAACCAACCAGTTGAGAACTCTGTTACAGTGACTCTTTATACTCTCTGGACCTGAACTACCCACCTTTGCCCCTGAGGGAACCACGGCACTGCAGAAGGGGCACGATACAAGGGGGTGGGGGGTGAGAGAAGAGTAAAAGTGAAGAGGAACCAAAATTGAATTTACATGTTTTAAGTAATAACAAATATGGTGCCCCATGTTTACTTTTTTATCCTAGACAATGAAACAAATGTGAAGTAGAACATGGACAGATTTTTGATAGAGACAAAATGAAAAACCAGTAATGCTTCTGACAAAACAAGTCAGACAAAGGTAATCGCTCAAAACCAAAGTCAAGAAAACATAACAAAGCTTCCGTTCAGGTTTCTGTTTAATGCATCCATGAATTCTCACAAAGTGACATTTTCTCTTCTTGGTAAGTAACTGCACCTTATTTTTAGGACATTTCTTTTTCTTTTTTTCTTTCTTTCTTTCTTTCTTTCTTTCTTTCTTTCTATCTACACTATCTACTTTTGCAATGGTTGTACTTATTGTTCATCTGGCTAGAAAAGGTGATTGCAGTGGATCTGCAGATCCCATGTTCAAATTTGGCCAGCAGAGGTCGCTGCTGGCCATCCTGTTTCCTCCCGTGTGTGACGCATCTGTCTCTTGTTTGGTCCTCACCAAATCATGTGTATTAGTACCTGCTTATCTTGTGCTCCCCAATCCAGTCATTGTCATTACCTGTGTTGATCCCTACATCAGTGTTGATCAGTTCCCCTTGGTAACAGTTAGTGGTGTCTCTGTCCCATTGCTGCTTACCTTACCCTGTGTCCTGTCCACTAATAGAATCTTTTCAGTTCACCCTGTGACTGGGACCTGGGTTGTCCCATCCTTACCTCGTGACATCATGTTTAAAACATTTCTTTCTTGCTCTGTATTTTGGAAAAAAAAGCACACACCTGCAATTTAATGACAAAAAGTTTTTTGATAAGTGTACAAGTGTTTCCCCTGTATTTTTACCTGCACAAAAGAAATTATTGGAAAGGTGAAAAGAGACTTACAGCTGATGTCTTGTATTATTTCAGTTTAATAAAATACTGTGTGGCCCATTTTACTTCTAATGTGTATTGTATATAACCGATCCAAAAAATGTCCAGGTAGATTTGGCTGCTTCTGGAGGGGCGCATGACAACAAAAGCTTGAGAACCTCTGGCCTAGTGAAAGCAGATCACTTCCTGTTCTTTCTCAGTAATACCTTGCCTTCAGCATATAATGATCTCAATATGTAACTTATGACAGAGATCTCATTTCTATAGTTTTATTTTGCGATGTTTGGCATTACGGAATGGAAACTAATAACAATTAAGTAATAAATGAATGGAAAGTCTTACTTTGGAGTTTCTGCTTTGCAATTAGTTTAGGACTACATCGATGTGGCTCAGTTAACCACTCTACCATTGACACTGAGCCTGTTCCCTTTTATGTCTGTGTCTGAGCCAGGACCACAGGGGGTCAACAAAAGAAGCAAGGAGGTGAAGGTAAGGGCTGGTCTAAGCACTGGGAAAGGTAAACGGGAAACAACAAGACTAAATACAAATACGAACCACTGGGACCACAACTATGGATCGATCGACTGAAAAACTAACATAAGCAGACACTTAAATACACAAGGAGACAATTAGGGCAAACTATGAACAGGTGCAGGTCATTAACAACACATCCCACATTAGGAATATGACAGGATAGAACACAGGTGGAGGTATTTATGAAACCAAGGGGGAAGCTAATGAGATGGCCTGCGGAGACCTCTGCTGGTCGATTGGACACATGACAGAGACAGATCATTACATCAGCATTGCAAGTAGTAGCTGACTATGGTCCCAAAACCTGACTCGTTGGCCAGGCCTGTTCACTCTGCAGAAGTGTCGGAGTCAGAAAATAATGTAAATGTAAAGAAGAGTATCCTGTGATGACCTGGTATCCCATTCAGGGTGGCCTCTCTCCGATGTTTTTCCTGGGTATAGGTTCCGGGTTCATCATGACCCTAGGTTAAAAAAGCAAGCTGAGCTAATGATGTCCAACTATACAGCAGATATAAGTGCTTTTGAAACCAGTCCAGAAACTCAACGTTGAGTTATGTCAGGGTCTGGGTAGAGGTTGCAATAGAGGAGATACCATTCACTGCGTATTTTCTTCTAAAGAGTATTCTGAGAATCTGCCATTTCTGTGGTTTCATAAAATCCAAACATTAGGATATAAGAAGGATCCTCAAGAGAAGAGATATGGAAATCTAAAGACAGAAATAAACTATGGTCTCTGTCTCCACAACCAGGCCAAGGCAAACTGTCAGCTTCCAAAGTAATCAAAACAGTACCAGGGACTGCGAGCCTGCAGCCTCTAAACGTACGAGCAGCATCTGAGCTCCTCATACTTCAACTGAGATTTTATCGCAGCTGATAAACTCTGCGGGTTATGTTTCAGGAGAATTGCAAGTTACATGACTGGACTGACTTGCATGCCTCGGTTTTGTGGATATGAGTTGAGTTCACAAATTAAAAAAAGGAGAAGTAATTATTCATTCAGGCAATACAGAGAAGTCTTTGAAATTCAGAGTGGGCTGGTGTTCCGAATAAATATGTAGGTGAAAATTTCTTCCTTAGACGAATGAGATGAACCGCCTGCAATGTGTGGATCAATCGGTAAAAATCTCACTGCTTGTGTACAATCCCATCCTTCAGGGTACACCTGACAAGCACCTTGTTTCATTTAGAGGATGTCTATTCAGGCAGCATGTGTCGAACAAGCCTACAAAGGATGGCATTGCAAATTTGGGAAGTGTGCATTATGGGTTCTAGCTACAGGTGAAATGCACATTTCCTCCTACAGTTCAAATGCATGTGGTTGAGCGAGTGATCTTAATATGTATGAACGTGTGTGTGTGTGTGTGTGTGTGTGTCTCGTGGTGAGCTGCTGTCCTGTCTTCCTGAGTGAATATCCTGTGCTTCTTGGGAATGGTTCCAGGGACACTACAGACTTGGACTGATAATAAGAAGCAGTTATGCTAGGTGGGTCAATAACATTATATATTATTCTGATTTGTTACTACATTCGTTTTCACAAATCATTTAGTTTCATTTCATTTCATTAAAATGTTGGTCGAATCTACAGTTTAAATAGTCTAATTTTAAATATAAAGTCTTCAAGACAATTCTGATATATTCACTTATTTTAATTGTTGTCATGCCATGACAAATGTTTATGGAAGCTTCAAAAACATCTCTTAGATTTTGCCAGGTCTAACAATTTGTCACTTACACTTTAGTTCAGTTTTGTAAATCCTCAGGTCAGTACATGCATGGGCGTCGCCACCATTAAATCTGAGGGGGACGTGTCCCCCACACATTTCATAATTATTTGTTTGGACATTTAACATTTATTTACATAATAACATTTAACAAAATATTAACATGAAATATTAGTTCACCCAGCGCTGTTTCTATTGCTTCGTGAAAGAATCCATTCCACTTGATCGATATGAAAATATACATACCAATGAAAGACCACTCCGGATTTTCCAGGTTACCTACAACAACTCACCACACGCAAGTGAAGTGAATCGTCAGTGCAGGCCATAGACAGTAAAGGTGCAGGCTGCTCGATAGTGGAGGAGTAACGTCAGCCCCGTTGCCACTGCTTGACACAGTGTAATTTTGTTATGAAGGCTGCATGATGACATGTCATTTTTGTTATGAGTATCACTAAATCAGAAAAAAGTAAAATGCACCCACTTAAGTCACTGTTGGTGGTTAACAAAGTTGCACCTGTTCGTTTTGTGAAATTATGAATATTCTTATTTTTAAACATTGGCAGTGGCATGTTGTGTTACATCTAAAACTAAATAAAAAGAATACACAAAATAAAGTAAAATGCACCCATAAACTCATTGTTGGTGATAAATTGTGTCACATTCATTGCATTATCTTAGGCATAGCAGTAGGTAGCAGTTAAAAACAGGCTGATTAATATGGACTAGTTGAATGAGGACTTATTGTTGGGTCTCTAGAATAGTCATTGAATTAAGTGACTTTTGTAGGTAAAATTAGGTGTTTAGCACCCTGTTACAATACACCAGAATGCAGGAAATGGCATCTAATTCATTAACAAATTTCTGGGGGAGGGTCCCCAGACCCCCCACCAGTGTGTCTCCCGCCACATTCAAAATGCTTCTGATGCCCCTGGGTACATGTGAAATCAATTTTTGAAAAATGGCAGCCCTTTGTTTTGAATCGATAAAACAACTTCACATTGACTGAATACATGCGTCACCATCATTGTTGCCCAGAAATGTGCTCCCTTCATATCATAATAGCTTTTCCTACTTAACCTTGACAGTACATTTTTAGATATTTACTGGTATATATTAGCGTTTCTTTTTGCCTTAAAAGAAATCTTGGTAACACTTAAGGTTTTAGTAATTTATAAACACATTCATAACAAATAATGTATTAATAAAGCATTCAAAATATGGCTATAAACATTTATCAAAAGCCATAACATTATATACGTATTATGCATTATGAATGCTTTATAAAGCTCTTTATGATGCTCTTTATGAAGCTATGTAATGCACTATAGATACCTTTATAATGCATGCAAATCCTTGTGCCCTCAGGCCTTTCCGTTACCAGCCAGAATGCACTTTATTTTGACCATCCAAGATGTTTAAATGTCTCACCCATCCTGTTCTTCTTACAAGTCCCTTCAGTTAGTTTTGGCAGAACATTGCACTGTGCAGAAGACACAATAAATTCCCAGTAACCTTGTAGTGAAATAAGCCCATATCTCAGGACTGCAGAATACTTTCCTTCTGTTCTACAAGCCAGTCACCTTTTTCTACAATAAATCTGAGAAACACTTGGGAATTAATGCTTTCATTCTGTTCTTTTCATTCTCAAACCCCAGCAGTTCATTTATATATAGGTTTTGAAGATTGTTTTTAAATTCTACATTTCCTTAAAGATATATATTTCATAAAGATATATATATATATATATAGAGTCAGCCCTGCACAAAGATTTACCATGTGCTGTTTGTGTTGATCTCTGTTTTATGATGTTATATGAAACAGTTTCTATAATTCTATTCACATTTCTTTCTAAGTGATTCTGGATCATTGCCGATGACTAGCATATAAAATTATAAAACTAAGATTATAGGACCCTAACATAGAATAGTAGACATAAGAAATCTGCTGTAAGTATCCTTAATCCTTTTTTATATGTCTTTCTAATTATTTAAGGCTTATTTGCTTCAAATAAACAACGTATTAGCACATCCATCATCTCCGATACCTTGTACCTCTATTTCTACCCTTTTTCTAAGAATGTACTAAACAAGATGATGTGTATTGTGTTTGTCTATTGCTCATTACTTTGGTAAGTTGACGATTTTAGTCAGTCTAGACAGTTGTTTTTTATGTCTCAGTTCGCACTGTCAAAATGTCATCAAACTCATAAATTACCCTCACGGTACCACAGTGAAACAGATGGTCCTATACAAGAAGATATGAAAAAGCAGCCATGACACTAGGACACTATGATGTCTGGCCAGGAAGTACTGCATGGCATATTTAATAACCAAAATAAAACCCATACAATTTTCCAGGGAAAAAAAGCAGTCATGTTCACTGACAGGAAGAAAACATGTCATCCAGCATTTTTCCTTTGCAGACACACATGTGCCATAACAATAATACAAGCAATAAACCTATTTCCAGTTGCAGGTGTAACTAGAGAATATTTTGAAATTTTTCAGTTGTTGGAAATTATCATCTGTCCCAGAATGTGTGCGCTGATGCTCATATTTTGCTGCTAAAAAAGTCACTAGGCCATTAGTCTGACAAGCTGTGTATTTTTCAAGTGCTTAATTCAGCTGAATGGTGTCCAAATATTGCATTGCAAATTGAACAGCCCAACCATCTACAGATGTTGAACTACTAATCTGATTGACAGGAATGATTTTTCTTTATCATGGCAGCATTTTTGAAACAGCCAACTGGACAGTCTCACCCTGGGTCTTGAACCTGCCTGCTGCTGCGCTCCAGTTTATCGAGATCCGTTTGCTCCATGGTATCTGAAAGCATTTTATTTGGGGATGTTTCCTGATTACAGTAAAATCTTCACAAATATAAAGCATTTCCTTGTTCGTCATGTCAAAGTAAGTGCCCTGAGATTTGCTTCTAAATATTTTAGACATATTAACCTGCAGTTCTAGGTTAAATTCACTCAGACCACATGCAGAAAAATATGTATATATGATTAGTTATATGAGAACTAAAGGGATCCAAATGTAGTTAGGTGGGGTTTTATCCAGGAGTGCAGCAAACAGATTGAATCAACCTACAGGCTTCGTGGTTGGGGTCACAGAGCTGAAGAGGTGAGTCAGTCCTACAGATACATGAGGGACAGGAGGTGAGTACATAGGGCTTTCTCCGGAGAGTTGCCGCCTTGTCGTGGTGGAGAGGCTTGCATGTGCCAGGGTTCCTGAGAGCAATACCATCTGGAGCCACGCTCCTGGTAGGGTCACCCTTGGCAACTCAAGAAAGACCTCAACAGCGGAGCAGGCAGAGGACTGTGTCCGGGCATGCAGGTGGATCACAACAATGGCTGTGAAGGTGGAAGAAGGCTGCAGCAGAGAGGGACCTCCAACTGTCATGGAGTCCATGCTGTCGATAATAGGACCGAATGGTTGCTGTTTGTGCCCAAATCTCCTCACGTTAAAAGAAGCCACGCACAGGAGTCCACCAGCATCCATCAGCACGCTCCTCTCCTCTTATGTCTTGTGGTGATCAGCAAGTGGCAACGGGAGTATGATTGAGAAGTCTGGAACCTCCTAGTCACGAACTGGCACACAGGCGGTGGATGAAGTTGAGTCGTCAAACTCTCGGACTGAGGCAGGAGGGTTCTTTGGTACCTTTACCCATGACTGAACATCCCTTTTCAGGGTCCACACTGCTCACCCCGGTAGGGGAGAGGGCTAGAAAAGGTGCCATAAAAATTGTCTGCCTCACCACTTCCTATCTGGACTACTTTGTCTAGTGGGATCTCCTCCATGCGGTCAGAAACAAAGAAAAATGCATTTTGGCATCTAGAATGTGCGCACTCTTCTGGACAGTAAATGCTATGAGCAGTCAGAGAGACAAACAGCCTTTGTAGCTAGGGAACTACGTAGGTTAAAAATTGACATTTTCACTCTCTCTGAGACCAGACTGGCAGAAGGACAACTGAAGGAGGAAAAAGGAGGGTACACCTTCTTCTGGAAGGGAAGACCTGCTACTGATTCCAGGATATATGGAGTTGGCCTCGGCATCAAAAACAACGTGGTCAGACAGCTTACCGAACTGCCCCAGGGTTTTGGCATATGCCTAATGACAGTTCAACTAAAGCTGGTCAGCAATCAGATGGCCACTGTTGTGAGTGCATATGCCCCCCACCCTGGACTCAAAAGAGGACATTAAAGAGGGCTTTTATGCCAGCCTGTAGCTCACTGAGAAACACCATTATGAACACTGACCAAAAAAAAAAACAGGACTGGTTTTATGACAACAATCAGGAAATAGAACAACTGATCTCCAATAAACGGCTGGCATTTAGTGCGTGGTAGAAGGATATCACCTGCCAAGCAAAAAAGGGAAGCTCATTCCAGAGCAAAGGTAATGGTTCAACATCGTGTACGGGAACTTAAAAACAAATGTCGGAGAGAGAAAGCCCACGAGATTCAACATCTTGCAGGTGACACCAGAGGTTTTTTCAGTGCCACTAAAGCAATCTATGGTCCCAGCTATTGTGGATCCAATCCCCTCTGGTCAAAAAAGAAACAGAGGATCCTTCAAACAGAGGAGGACATCAAGGCACCCTGGAAAGAGTACTTTGAGGATCTGTTAAACCAGAGAACAACAGTTGATGAGGAGGTACTGAACAAGATCCCACAGCGTCCAGTGAAGGAAGGTATGAGTGTTCCACCAAGCCTGTCAGAGGTCTGTGATGTCATCTCAGCAATGCGCATCAACAAGGCTACTGGTCCTGATGGGATTCCAGCTGAGATTCTGAAGGTCGGAGGAGTTATTTATGCTCTTATTATGAAGATCTGGGACAAAGAGGTGTATGTATTATGCATATTTCAACATGCATTGTAATTTATCCAATTCATTTTAAGTATTAATGCATGTCATTTTTCTTTAAATATTGTTTGCAGCACAGAATTTAAATTGGACCACAGTACACTATTTATAAAACTCAAAATGCCTCAAAATGTTTCTTTTTCTATATCTAGTTTCAGAAATGCACTGAATGTGTCAAATGTTGTAACCTTGTTGATTGACATTATAGACATTAATGAATCTACCTCTAAACAAAAGATTTTCATTGACAGTTTCCTCAGAGCATTCCAGACAGTAATGTACTGCAAACTTATACATTTCTGTTTTTAAACCTCACTATAAATTCTTTAGTCTTCACTGACTTGACTGATGATTTATGCTACTTTAGAATATTTTCCATGAAATAACCATATTTTAACTCAGAATCTCATTAATGAACATATTTGTCAAGTTATGATGTCTTGACATCATAGAATTTTTTCATGACTCATACTATTTTTCATAGCAGGTTGGCATCTACTATGACCGAGCCAGTCCATGTAATGTGCTTTACCGTTTTAGTTACAATTCCCTGGAGGTGACCATGCATTTGCTTTCCTTGAAAATATTTTCATTTTTTCTCAGTTGTTAGCTCTGCAAAAATTACTGTAAATCACTATCATCTAATTTCGTTGTACTTGTTACAATGACAATAAAGTTATTCTGATTCTGATATAATAAGCTTTTTGAAAATCTTGAAAAAATGTTATATGGCATTTTAATTGATATTAAAGTAATACTAAATCATTTTTCTTGAAACAGAACCTCAAAGTATTTAGAAGGTGCTTTAATAAATATGGATATGTTAACCTCATACTAGCATGACATATTAATAAATGTGTAATTCACCACTACGAACTGTTATGGTATAACAACCTGTCCATCTTAAGGAACTGAAAACCAGTAAAATCCTGCTAATAAAATAATAAATGTTGTAGGCAAACAATATAAATACTAACTTACTAGTTACTAGTTTAACATCTGTGTGTTTTATTTCAATCCATTACCACTAGCCAATGACTCTACAACCTCACTCAGCCAAAACAGACTGACCCCCATATTCTTTCAATTTAGTATTATTTAAAAATCCCTTTCATTAATAGCCTGTTTAAAATAACCTAATATACACAGATTTAAGACTTATTAACATTTAATGAGGCTTTGGTCTGTTTGTTTTGGAGGAAGTACTGAAGTAATCTGAGCATTTTTCCCCTTTAAATGCTACAGACATCACAATTCATTATGGTGGTATTGGTGCTGCCTGCAGGGTTGAGACTCTGTTACGACGTGAGTCATTCCTGAGTGACGGCGGTGGAGTAGCAGAGTCTTGTGGGACTGAGGACAGCATGGGACAGGCTGCTGTGTTAATGAAGGAGCACGACAGGAGACAGGAGCAGGGCGAACACACACAGGCACTCAGCAGACCAGACTGCTGCCCTGTCTTACAGGCAGCCCGTTAAATGAGAAGCAGATCAGCTTAGAGCCAGATATGTGTGCTGCAGTCTGACTGAATGTATGTGCACACACACACACACACACACACACACACACACACACACACACACACACACACACACAAAACACACCAGGAATAATCTACATATCAGTTCTGTTAATAATTGAAACAATATTACTCTCCAGAAGAGTCCTGTGTTTATCTGCCAAATGGAAATAATCTGGCATGTTCCTGGATGACCTCTCTTCTGTAAGTCTGCAGTACACTTTTTAGTGAAGGTGAAAATTATTCAATGATACAGTGACAACATCACAAATTAAATCATATATGTAAGGTCCATTGCCATATTTCAAATTGCTGCATGGATTAAAAAATTATCTATATCTATTTGGTAAACAGGTGCGTAAACATGTTTGAAACTGTAGTGAACTGCAGATAAAGGGGGTTCTTTCAGAATCTAATAAATATTTTTATGTTTAGTTTAATAGTCCAAGAGTGGAAAAGACATAAAACATAACATAAAGTGTATATAACAGCTAAGATAATCAAGATCAAGTAGTAAACAATATTGCCCCAAACAGTTAAATAAGATATACAATGTATGTGTCTTTGCATACATGTATAATGCAATACTAAAATTCCTTGCTATATATATGTATGTATGTATGTATGGTCTCTTCAGTGTATCTGAACAGTGGAACAGATTTAGTATTCACAACATTGAAATTCCATGTTATTACCAATTTAAATAATTTAAATTCAAATTTTAATTTATAATGTAAAAGGCAATTGTCTGTCTGAAATAGTCAAAAATATATTATACACAATTATCCTTCAACACTGGAAAATTTAGCATAAGCAGGGCAGTGGCATGGCTGGTGTTTTCCTGCTGTCCTTAGGAGAGCACTGGAGTTGTGAACTCCTGCTGATGAAGCTCCCAGATGCGACCCTGCGTGTGTCACGTTGCACCTCTCAGGGACACCGGCAGCCATAAATCATGACTGACTGGCAGATAGGAACACTGGCCAGCCCGCCAGCCACAGGCATGTCACATGCTGCTTTTAAGGGCTCACTGGTCGTTTTCCTAATGTGTGTTTACTCCCCCCCCCCCCCCAGCAGGCCCCTTGGGGAAGCTGGGGGCTCATTTTATTAAAGTAGCGGTGCAGAGAGATGCAGGTGACAGCTGAGCAGCAGTACTCTCACACCTGTTATTATTTTTTTTTCCCCCAGTTACAGACTAAATTGGTGGCTTGGAGTTGCAGTGTATGAGGATGCCATCTAATGACTCACACCTGCTTCTGACTCTGTACTGAATAAGTGGTATGGGGAAAGGATGGATGGATGTGTAAATTGATTTATTCATTTTGTAGCAGCTACCATGAACTGGTAACACAGTTGTCTGTTCCATTGTATTTTTAGTATGGTAAATTTTAGGTTAAATTTGGATGGAATATTTTCTTATTATTCTCAAATATATTCACTAAATAATCATATTAAAGGGTCCTTTGGTTTGCTCCTTGCTTATCGTACCTAAACTAAGTGGAAACTGGTGAAGGACAATGTACAGGCATGGAGAGGTCTTGGTTTCATGCAACTCAAGGGTGGGAGTGAAAATCCTGTTTGAAGCACTCGGTGACATTTCACAGAATTATCCACCATGTGCTAGCTGACATTTCTTCACTGATCCTCTGGGCTTTCCATACAGGCATTATTCAAGGTTGAAACATTTGGGCTTTGCTCAACTCCAGGAATGGTTTCTGTTAGTTTTACTTTTCCTGGCATTCCGCTGCCAATGGATCCAAAGGGACTGATATAAAAAACTATAAAACAAAGCCCCTTTAATAAAATATATTTTTTAAAAGTGTCATTATTTTACTTACAGCTGATGTGAACCAAGTTTTTATTTTAATTGTCTTGGCACAGCAATGATAAAAACATACTAGACATTTATGTGAATACTAACTGTAATGGAATGCATATTTTATATAGGCTTTAGATAGACCCATTGACCCAGAACAGGATAATCAGTTCAAAGATGGGTGCATTTTAGATATTATATGCATTAATCTTTCTGTGATTATGCCAACATTATCATTTTGAATTTATCATAACACTTCATAGTTGCATTAAGTTGTTATTTATTATAACAAAGAAAAAGAATGTATGAAGACAAGCAGTTTATCTCCCTGCACTAGCTATTGGTTGTGGTTTGAGTTTAACACTCACACCATCACTACTTTCATTGTCCTCTGGGCGGAAATACTCCCTTTGAGAACATTCTGTTGCAACTTTTGCCTGTAAAAGGACTTAACACTCTTATGAGAAATTTAATTGTGATCCAAAGTTTGAGTAATAAGAAATTACTATGCATGAAAAATAATATTACTAAATCTTTCGTTGCATTATGTATTAAAAGCCGAAACCCTAAACCATTCTTATCAGTTATGAATTATAATGGAAGTGAAAAGTCAACTGGTTACTTTCCTCATCCATGTCATCTCTGAAGATGTGGTTCCAAAGCACACCTCTAACAGATTCAGATCTTCAGAAAACTTTATTCATGATGGATTGTTCCTCATTCTTAAGTTAGAGCTCTCAGAAGGGTACTTCAAAAAATCAGACATGTCAAGAAACTCCCAGTAATTGATCTCCCAGAAGACCCTTTCCAAACTCCCTTATCTCTTGGGACTCAGTACAAGCTGGGTCTTTCACCTTGTGGATGATGGAGTGAGTGATCAGAGTTCCACATTACAGTTTATAAAGGAATGATTGAAGTTTCTCCATACATGTGTTATTTTGTTCAGATACCGAAACGATAACCAGCCCCATTTCTGTTCACCCTGGTATCCTTGACAGTTTTGACAAAATGATGCACTGAATGTTAGGCTATACTTAATCTCCTTCTGAAACATTTTTATTTACTTTGGGCTTCTTGAGGTCATAAGGGATTCTAAGGTGCCGGAAACGTGCTGTCTTAGAGACGAACAGTTTGTATTTTTGCCATTGTTTTGGAAAAGAACTGCCAATTCAGAATCAAATTCATTCATTCTTGATGGTGATCCTTTTGGACTTTGTTGAGACAAAGCTTGACCTGACTGAAAATTACAGGAGTTACATCTATCGGCATTGATTTAAATGACCATAAGTGATATAAGTGATAAAACATTTTGAGGAAATCTTTCACAAATCATTCAGCATTGTACATTTCATAAGACTTATCAGTCAGTCTGCATCTTGTTCATAGCCCAGCAGAGGTCAGACAATGAAAGTAATAGGAACAATGCTGTTATGGAGTTTTGCCAGAAATGCCACTGGTCTCCAGCCAGTTCTGAAGGCCCCAGCCAGTGCCCCATCTCTCATCGTCCATCATATGAAAGTGTTTAAGCTCCTCACCCTGAATCCAGGTGTTTCTAATAACAACCCCCTTCTGAGTGTCAAAGCTGACAGCAGGACGATGTTCCTCAGTGAAAGCTCCTAATTAGAGCTACACCAACAAGAGTCTGATTCCGACTTGCTGCACAGATGGCTGGAAATCAATCACTCAAAAACAAATTGCTCCTGTTATGCTCTACATTAGGTTTTTTTTCTTGTCTTGGCATGTCCTTTATTGTGTTCCTTTTGTTAAAGTATATTGATTTAAGCCTTTGCTCAATTATAATTACTCTAGTTATAGCTGGATCATTAAAAGGCAATCATTTCCCCTTCCTCTGCATCTTGACACAAATTGGTTCCCTAAATACTGAGGTGTGTTTAGGTTTTATATCAAATAGTGATATAGTCAAGAGCACCTAAACTAAGTCATTACCAGTGTATAGAGACCGAGACAAAACCAAGACAAAGGCAGGGTGAGACCAAGACAAGACCAAGGCAGGGGGAGAGACCGACAAAAGGCCAACGCAGGGTGAGACCAAGACAAGACCAAGACAGGGTAATACCGACACAAGACCAAGGCAAGGCGAGACCAAGAAAAGTCCAAGGCAGAGTGAGACTGAGACAAGACCAAGACCAAGGCAGGGCTAGATCATGTCAAGATCAGAAACAGACTACATAACACAACACACTAAAATGTGGAGCATAGACATCATCTTGGGTCTAGGCACTATGGCGTATAATTTTTGTCACAGTATAATTTGAACCATGAAAGTTTATTTCTTAAAATGCTTCTGTACAAATGTAACACTTTTTCAAATAAGGTACACCTTATTGGTTGCATTTGGACTTTGGATGTAAAACATCCTGCTTCAATCACAATACTGTGTTAACCAATTGAACCCTATCCATTTTTGAGTGTTTTTCTTCCCCATGATTTTAGATTTATTACATTGTACGTACATGACTTAGTCAGATATGCTTTATAGTTTTGTTTTCCGGACATTCTGGGCTGTTCAGATATAACGTAATTTGATGTGTAAAGTTTCGATATCCTTCTTATGAGGAAAAAAATTGCACCTGTTAAAATTTCTCAATTTTTAGTCTCATCTAATACAAAAATTTGCAGCCATTACAAAAAGAGTCATATAAATGTTGAGATTCCCTATGAGTCCCTATGATGTGGGAATGCAGGGGTTTCATTGGGAACCTTTCTATGGCTTATTATTGTGAAGGAATTCACGGTTAGTGCCAGACAGAAATGAATATCTTTGATTTTGCATCTGTTTGGTAACTTGAAGTTATCTGACTTTTAGTTTTATTTATAATTTTATGCTATCTGAAAGAAATTGAAATAGAAAAGCATTGTTTAGTTTATGATCCACTGAATAAACACAGACATAACAGATGGTTTTAGAGCCTAATGCTGAATGTTTATTGCTATCATTTTTCCACCTATATATGCTGTGATTGGTAAAATGAAATTTGAGAAACAAACTTTTAGTCTGCATTTTATCCTCAAACAACAAACCAACGCTGTAGCATGTTATGACATCCCACATAATGAAGACCCTGGAACAGCTGCTACTCCATCTCTTTAGACCTCAGGTCTGCCGCACACTTGACCCATTGCAGTTTGCGTACCAGGAGAAGGTGGGTGTAGAGAATGCTATTCTGCACCCTACCTTATGGAGAGCCCAGGATTTGTCAGGCTGACAGATCGATCCTCTGGGACTCTGGTCAGCAGCATGGGTGTACCACAGGGGACTGTGATTCCCCCACTCTTTTTCACCCTGTACACATCTGAATTTACATTCAACTCAGAGTCATACCACATGTAGAAGTTTTCAGCTAACATGACAATTGTGGGCTCTATTAGGAATGGATAGGAAGGGGAGTACAGGAACTTATTGGAGGACTTCATGACTTTGTGCAGTTCAAGCCATATGTAGCTGAACACCACCAAGACAAAAGAGATGACAGTGGACTTCTGAAGATCCAGGCCCCCTCTGTCACTAGTCTGTATTGAGGGGGTTGATGTGGAAGTAGTCAGGACCTACAAGTACCTGGGGCTACCATCTGGAGGTCAGACTGGACTGGTCAGCAAACAGTGAGAGACTACAGGGATAGGTCTGGTTCTATTTTCTGAGGAGGCTGTGGTCCTTCAAAATCTGCAGGGAACTTGTGCGTATGTTTTACTAGTCAGTCATCACCAGTGTCCTTTTCGATGCTGTACTCTGCTAGGGACACAGTATCAGGAAGAGAGCCACCAAGCGACTGGACAAGCTGGTGAGGAGATCTGGCTCTGTGGTTGGCAGAGCTGGACTCCGTCACATCAATAGCATAGCGAAGGACCATAAACAAACTTCTGACCATCATGGACAATGACAGTCACCCCCTGCTCAGCATAATCCCCAGGCAGCGGAGTCTGTTTAGTGACAGACTGTGGTCACTGTCCTGCTTGACGGACAGACTGAGGAAGTCTTTTGTCCCCCAGGCTATACAGCTCTGACAAGATGGCGGCACACATGGGCGCAGCGGCTTCATTCATCATGTGGAAGTGTGTGATAGTACTGCTACTTGTTTCATCAGAGTTTCTCCGATCCCATGACATTTCAGCAGACATAGCGAGGAGTCCCGGCTCTTCGGGGAATATCATCCTTGCAGGCAGGTGACAGAGGCGGCACAGGGAGAGGAAGAAAAAGCGAGGCTGCAGGGCAGGTGCGCTAGCGAGGCTACAGAGGCAGCCCGTTAAACCACCGCTTCCCAGTGTTTTCCTCACCAATGCCAGATCCCTTGTCAAACAAAATTGATGAACTGAGGCTACATGTGGCAACAAATAACATCATCAAGAACAGTTGTGTTCTGTTGATCACGGAATCCATGGCTACACTAATGCTAACTCGGCTATCAGACTTTTACACTGAGGTATTAGCAGTCAGCTGACCAAGCACCCAGATGCTGTGCACATCATTGCTGGGGACTTAAATCATGTGGATTTAAAATCTGTGCTTCCTAAATTCCATCAGCACATTAAGTGTGCCACCAGAGGAGCTAACACAATGGATAAAATCTAAATGAACAAGAAACCGGGATACAGGCCTAAACCGCTACCACACCTGGGCCACTGTGACCACACATCATTGTTTTAAATCCTGGCGTATATCCCACTCAGGAAAACCGTCCTACATAGCACAAAGATAATTAAAACAAGGCCAGATGGAGCCTCACAGCAGTTGCAGGACTGCTTTAGTAGGACCAACTGGGACATTTTTGAACACCCAGACTTGGAGGTGTTTAGTGACAGTGTACTGTGTTAGAGTAAGAACTGCATAGACACTGTCACAGTGGATAAACACATCCAGGTCTTCACCAATCAGAAGCCCTGGATGACCAGAGAGATCCAGAGGCTGCTGAAGGAAAGGAACACTGCTTTCAGGTCTGGTGATGAGGCCGTCTACAGCACAGCCAATACCAATCTGAAGGGGGGAATTAGAGAGGCCAACTACAGGGCCAGCTCTGGAGCCGTGGGAGGTAACTTATCACTGGCAGAAGAACTGAACCACTACTTTGCCTGGTTTGAGGTGGAACCACCAGAGGCAGCTAGACCTCATCCAGAAACCAACAACAGTCCTATTTTCATGGTGGGGGAGCACGAGATGAGACACATACTGCGGGCCATCAACCCACAGAAGGCAGCTGGACCTGACGGCATCTCAGGACGCATGCTGAAGGACTGTGCAGACCAACTGGCTGGGGTCTTCTCCAGGATATTCAACCAGTTTCTGTCCCAGTCCACCGTGGCACCTTGCCTGAAGTCCTCTGTCATAGTGCCTCTGGCCAAAAACAGACCATCACCAGTCTTAACAACTACAGGCCAGCAGTACTGACTGCTTTGAGAAGTTCATCAGGAACCACATTATGTCTTTCATTCCTCCCATGTTTGATCCGTACCAGCTTGCCTACAGAGCAAATAGGTCTATGGAGGACGCTGTGGCCACTGCTCTCCATGTTGTTCTGTCCTACCTGGAGCAGCAGGGGAACTATGCATGACTGCTCTTCATAGACTTCAGCTCTGCTACCGTCATCCATTTAATACCATCATCCCTCACAGACTGGTGACCAAACTGTTGGACATAGGACTTCCACGCTCCACCTGCCTTTGGATCAAGGACTTCCTGAGTGACTGCACACAGAGGGTTAGAGTGGGCCCCCACTTCTCCACACCCATTATCTGCAGCACTGGCTCCCCACAGGGCTGTGTGCTGAGCCCCCTGCTCTACACACTCTACACTCACAACTGCATTCCTACCCACCACAGTAACACCATTGTTAAGTTCGCTGACGACACCACAGTAGCAGAGCTCATCTCTGGAAGGGATGAATCTGCCTACAGGGATGAGGTGGCGCGGCTGACTTGCTCCTCAACACGGCCAAGACCAAGGAGCTCATTGTGGACTTTAGGAAGACAGCAGACAACATCCAGCCACTCATCATCAATAGCATCAAGGAGCCTATCCCAAGCTGCATGGGCTACAAGGGAGGGGCACACTGCATGGGATGCTGGCCCATCACAATTCAGAAACATTAATTCATTTAATTGATCATATATTTGGACTTCAGAAGGAGAAACTGGTGCAAATCCATATCATTTCATCATATTATGCTCAGAAATGTGTCAAAATCATCAAAGAGATTACTTTCTCAGAAAACAAGAGCACATATTTTGTACTTGGAAAGTTTCAGTAACTTAGAAACTTCCAAAATCAATTAAAAATCATTATGTGTAAAGTTGATTTTAATCACAAGAAATCTATCATACCATTTAAAGTCTCATGCATATGTAAATAATACAACCGTTAGTAGTAAGTTGACTTTATTCTTGTAAGAGAAAACTGCAATTGGGTCATTCAAATTAAGTCTGCTTATAATACATATAAAATATTGTGAGGTCAATATAGGGTTAGCCCATGTTTCTTCCAAAAACAGAGCTATTATATTTGAGGATATGAATTTCAGAGACCATACCTCTTTCACTGTGTTTTTTGCAGAGTGGCCACTTTGTGCTTTTGCCACATTGCAGTGTTTCCCAGATTCCATTCAGTGAAGCTATTCCATGTTGCCTGCTCATTCTTAGCACTTAAACTTTTCACCCTCAACACCAATATATGCACCAGAAATGACAGCATAAGGTAAGCCACTTGTCACCTAACCAATAGGATCCATATAAAGCCAAAAAAACTGTTCAGCAATTTACATCTGTCATCCTCAGTCCCCGCCCCTTGGCTCCACAAAACAAGAACAACAACAATAATAATAATAATAATTACATTATTATTATTATTATTATTATTATTATTATTATTATACTAATAAGAACAATAGTAATAATAAGAAGAAGAATACAGCAATGTTGACTGACACCTGGGTGCAAACAACTCTGCTTAAAACTTATGTTGTATAAATGTTGACTTGCCTTACTACCCTAATTCAGTGTAATGAACATAATAAGGGCTATGTAAATAAGTCTAAATATGTCATGAGAACAGTGCTTGAAGTGGCTGATGCTCACTGGTATACAGTGCCAGCACTTCTCTGTATTTCTCTTTAGAGTACCAGTACCTTTCAATATCCATTGGTACCAGCATTGGGTACTGAATAACAAGAAGAGTACCAGTACAAGTACTGAAAACTAAGGGGAGTACCAGCACCTGGTACTGAATTACAAGGAGAGTACCAGCACCTGGTACTGAATAACAAGGAGAGTACAAGCACCTGGTACTGAATACCAAAGGGAGTACTAGCACCTGTTTTTCCCCACTTCAAGCACTGCATGAAAAGATTCCACCTATAAAATGTTATCAATCATACTATTCCACTTTTTATTTAAGTGGGAACAAGTCAAGAGGACAGTTGTGTGTTTTCCAGGGAACAGCAAATTTCAGCTTCTTCCAAAAAGATGCAAGGGGTTTCAAGGCCACTTGGCAGATAAAATCTATCCTGTCACCTATTATTCTCTTCCCGAGAGGAATAACAATTATAACAACTTTCCAAGCCACCTCAACTGCCTTCTCCTGAGAAAACAAGAGCAGGAGCAGCGACTCCTCAACTTCAGCTAAACTAGTAAACCCAGCAGCTTTCCCAAGAAACCTACTGTAATTACACTAATAAACAAAGATTTTGTCCCATAGCCTCTGTGGGGTGTGTTATATGTATTTTTGCATGCTGATTTCAAAAATGGTCTCAGAATTTCTATATCACTTTTGAAGTTATGCCCTTTTTAACCCTCCCACGCCTACGCGTTTAATGCTACAATTTTACAGAAAATGCTGACTGGCCAAAGTAAAGCAAGATTCTGTGTTTACTTTCCGGGGATCATAAATTATAATTATTATATTTAATGAATCATAATCCATCAATCAATGAATATATTATAATTATAATCATTATACTTGCAGCTGAGTCGGCGTCTGAGTCATCTTAGGGATTGCTTACTCTACGCCTGAGTCATCAAATCTGAGTCAGTTGCAGTCATCGGAGATCGTTTCTAGCACTCGAATACTGATTGATGTTTCAAAGTTTTATGTTGTTTGGCGATAGAGCTATAGCAGTTTGCAGTGTTATGAATACCATGTTTCACAATGCCTAGACACTGTGTTAATGTTCCAGACTCTTTTTGTTACATTTGTGGCGAGGTAACATTCAAAAGTCAGAAGTGTGGATTTACTCCACTCATTAAGAAGTGTTATGAACTTTACTTTGGATGCAAAGTTGGGGATGAAGACAAACATTGGGCCCCTCATTTCATTTGTGTCACTTGTGTCAGACTCCTTGGAGGATGGTCTAAGGGTTCTCGGTACATGAATTTTGCTGTTCCAATGATATGGCAAGAGCCAAAAGATTATTTGGCCGATTGCTACTTTTGTCTAAGCACCTCTAAATCAAAGCACACTGTTATATACCCTAATTTACCATCTGCCATGAAGCCTGTGATGATGAGCAAGAACGAGACCTGGTAGAACCTGACGACGATTGTGTGGGGCTTGATCCAACCTTTGAAGCTTCCTGTTCTTCTTCTGAACCCATCTAATTAAACAAGGAGATCTCAGTGAGATCTCTTGTCCGTGATTTGAATCTATCTAAAAGGCAAGCAAAACTTTTAGGCTCACGATTAAAGGACTGGAATCTACTCAACAAAGAAGAAAAAGTATGTTTTTTTAGAGATAGACATAATGACTTCAAGGATTTCTTTTCTCTTGATTTTGCAATGATGTTTCTTCCGTTACGGACGCCCTTGGTCAGAAGTATGAAACAGATGAGTGGCGTTTATTCATCGATTCTTCAAAAGTAAGCTTGAAGGCTGTACTTCATAATGGAAATAAATTCCCATCAATTCCGTTAGCTCACGTTGCTGGTATGAAAGAAACATATGACAGCATGAAACTACTGCTGGAGAAAATCAAATACGAAGAATACAAATGGAATATCTGTGGTGACTTGAAGGTCAATTGCTTTCTTGTTAGGACTACAACTTGGATACACAAAATATTGCTCTTTCCTTTGTGAGTGGGACAGCAGAGACCACATAAATCATTACATTAAGAAACAGTGGCCACAGCGAACATCACTAACTCCAGAAAACCAGAATGTTGTTAAAATACCACTTGTTGATCCGACAAAAGTCTTTCTCCCTCCACTCCATTTAAAGCTTGGTCTAATGAAGAACTTTGTTAAACGATGGATCGAAGTGGAGTTGGATTTACGTACTTAAGACAGAAATTTTCCCAGATCAGTGATGCGAATATCAAGGAAGGGATCTTTGTAGGACCTCAAATTAGAAAACTGATTAAAGATCAGAATTTTGATTGTCAGTTGAACGCGACTGAAAAGGCAGCATGGGAGTCTTTCAAGAGCGTCTGTCAGAACTTCTTAGGAAATCATAAAGCAGTCAACTACCAAGAAATAGTTGATGATCTGTTGAAGTCGTACATGACCTTGGGGTGTAATATGTCGCTAAAGATACATTTCATACACTCACATTTGGATTTCTTCCCAGCCAACTTTGGAGCTGTCAGTGATGAGCATGGTGAACAGTTCCATCAGGATATTTCCCAAATGGAAAAACAGTACCAAGGCAGGTGGAGCCCAAGTATGTTAACTGACTATTGTTGGACCCTTTAGAGGGATGTCCCTGAGACAAAATACAGCAGAAAAATCTGAATTTTTACTGGGTTAGCTTTTTGCCACCATGCAATGTAAATGAACGTTATTGTTTAAACTTTAACTTAGTGTCACTCAAAATCCTTACATGATAGGGAAAATCTAAAAGCATATCTGAAATCAGCACAACAAATACTACCGGGGTCACCTATTCTGCATTTTGGAAGAAAAGGTCAGACAAATATTGTTAAGCAGTGTTATGGATTGTGCTTGCAAGCTTGTTGTAAAAAACCATAAACAAGGGTTTTTATTCCAGCTGTTTTACACTTGCAACCAAGCACACAGAGATCATAAATTGGAGATCTAAGACCACAAGATCACACTGAGAAAGCTTCCAAACTAGAAGTCTTCACATCTTTGCTGAGCTGGAATGTTTTGTACATAAATACAGGAACTATGATGAGGTCTTAACACACATTTAGTGAAATTTACTGTACTTAGGATTCCATTAAATGAAACCTGCATTCCCTATTTCAAAAATACCACAAACATCAGATCTTACCAAAATAAAACACTTAAACACCAAAACAACAACATGTACAAACGTGGTCTGGTCAAAATCCTGACAGTGATGAGTTGCTAACCAAACCAGTTCCTAAAAGTTTCACATGGATAAGCAAACTTGTATCACAAACAAACTGATGTTCACTTAAATGCTACTATCAGTTTCTCTTGGCAATATAAACATTTGGTAACATCTGTACCCAGTCAAACACATTATTTAGAAAGATCTGCCCAATGGGAACAATCAATTGAAATACTGTCTCTATGGAGCATGGCATTCTCAAGAAGCCTTAAATATCTTGAAAAGTGTGAAAAGTTAGCTTGTTGTTGTATTTTTGAAGTGTGATGCCCATTGTTCCTCGTGAGTCTTTTTTCCAGGGGCCTGAAATTACTGAGTACAGTGAGCATGATCCCCCTATAGCCGGAACACACCCTCATTTGCTAAACCCGAAACACCATGGGTAATGGAAGCAAAAAATATTCAGCGCAACTAAATTTTATTCCCCCTGATGTTGTGGAATCCATTGAACGCAACAGACATTTTAACATTAGTGATGGACTCTACAGAGGACATGTTCTTCAGGATGAGGCCCTGTTTCTTCTTTAACACTGTATTTTTGGTCAAAATCACAGCTGACAAACTTCTTTAAGGCTACAGGATACGTTTCTGTAACAAATATGAGGCTGCCCCAAACTTAGTCCCTTTGGTCTCCCTATACTTCTTCCAAATTTAGGATTTAGCTTTGATGAAATATCCTGCCGCTTTGCAGTATCTCAAAGCAAAGCAAAGACACCATAACAGTGCCAAGAACAGACAATTTTTTAATTTGACAGCATTCCTACACACCTATCACTTCCTCCATGGAGAATCTTAATATGACCTACTTAGATTCTGCAACAAAGGACTTGCCATTTGAAACCAGTGGCAGTTTTTACTCCTCTTCTTCTTGGTCTTCATTATGTGTATCTAGCATAAAGTCAGAAAAGCTATATAAGCATACACATATACTTCTGAGCTTTATCACTGTGTAATACTGTCTAAGGGTGACATGGGACCTTGGCTCATCAGTCTAAGATGAAAAAGTGTTTTGTGTTTGCAATCTATAGTACCAGTCAAAAGTTTAGACAAACCTACCTGTACCAAGGTTCATTTGCACTGTTCTCTACAATTTTGACTAACTATAGAGACACAAGGAATATAGAATAACATATGGAATTATGGACTAACCAAAAAAGTATTAAAGAAAAATAATTTATTTGTTGGGGGGCAGCTCTGTGGGTTGGGACTCAGAAGGTTGCAGGTTCAAATCTTTGTCAGCAGAGTGATCCCATCCTTAGGACCTTGAGCAGGGCCCTTAACCCCAATTTGTCCAGTGATGGGCTGACCACAGTCTCCTCTGCGCCAGTTTCATGAGGTGACCTCCTGGGTATGCTTTTACAGCTGTCCTGATGTAGCTCTCAAATATGCTGGCCGATTTCCCTATACAGTCTCTGGTCACACTCTTCCAAAACCATTTCTGAGTTTTTCCTTTTGTCCTTGTCTATTGTTTTCGTCCAGAAATAGCTCATGGCCTGCCTAAAGTACATTGCTTGCTTCTCTGAAGTATGCTAGAAATGTTACCATCAACAGTACCCCTAAGGATGTTGTGGGCATGTATGTTTTGTAAGTTTCAACAATAAAAACAACAATTTATTTGGGTAATTTAACAGAAAACGCTTAAGTTTTCAAACATTACTTGCCAAACTCCTAGGTCCTTAATGTTTCTTCTCTGGAGTGGCTGACCAAGTAGATATGAATGTGTTTTCCATCTGTTGTCATGCACAAATGTTCCCTTATTAATTTGCAATTATTTTGCTATGGAAAATTGATATGATGGTTATTACGACTACAAGAATTTGGAAAATTTGAGATGGATGAAAATGAACCATGAGGATCCGAATAGAAGACAGGGCATTGGTTAAAGGTGTATTTCTCAGACACAATTTAATATGGAATACACATTTGTGCATTCTTCTACATCTTATCTTCAATTCCATGTTTGAAGATATATGCTATATGTCCTACTTCCATGTATATTATATTTAAAATTATATTGAGTTTTACTGTTTTCCATGTATACATGAGACATTCTGAGCCATTCTTCCTGA
Source organism: Hyperopisus bebe (assembly GCA_026777045.1). Lineage (NCBI taxonomy): Eukaryota > Metazoa > Chordata > Actinopteri > Osteoglossiformes > Mormyridae > Hyperopisus > Hyperopisus bebe. The sequence continues at coordinate 26,073,487 of JAODJW010000035.1, read as the reverse complement.
AATGTTGATGATAGCCCAAAGATGTGAAAAATGATGAGTTACAAGGACAATAATCCAATGCGGTACTAGAAATCATTCCAACAAAAGCAGACTTGTCTTATTTTAAGTGTGTGTCTATTTTTGGGTACAAGCTATCTAGCTACCTATTGCGATCTATCTATGTCTGTCTAGCTGCCTATTGTGATCGGCGAGCCTTGGCAGATCCATACTTACACCAGCAGTGTTGTACATATTGCCCGGGCGGGGGGGGGGGGGCAGCACCCAGCTGGCAGTCAATTAGAAGGTGACGATTCGACTCTCTCTGGAGCTTTACAGAACACCCCCATGCAGAATAAGTAGGGAGAAGCACACTGTTCTAACAGACTCTGTGGATATTCACTCCAAAAGTGGCTGCTGGAGCTGAGGGCTGCCCACCAGATCTCCAGACATGGCACTGAGATGACACCACCATCCTAACCACCAAGCGCAGAGGACCATGCTTCCACACTTCTTGGGTTATTTCTCTCCCACCACCCTCACTTCCCTACCAGCACTGTGAATAAACCTCTCTCTCTGGATCCTTCTTGCATGTGACACTATCATCTACCTATATATACATCTGTATTGTGACAGGCAAGGAGGCTTGAGAGTCAAGGGTTCAGGCAACCCAATGTGGCAACCCATGCTGAAATTTTTCAAAAGAATGGTTTCGAGACCAGCCATGGGGAAGCTGTTGTGTACTTGTGTGGTGCTGATCACCCTCTGCTGGTGAACAGAAGCTTCCGGGTGCCCTGTGGGATATACTGTATATGGCACAATATAATATATACATATTTCACTGTTTCAATGGAATAGAATTTTCAGAGAAATTCAGAAATAAAATATCCTTAAATTAATATTTCATATTTATTAAGCAATTAAGCATAACTTTAAACAAGGTCTTCCAAAAAAAATGTTTTCTTTGCGCTAGTCATTTTTTATCAGTGTTTTACAGCCTCATATACCACATAATACAGCAGTATTAACACTGAAAGTTGCCTCACCTTCCTGTTTTTCTCTGGCCCAGCTGCTCTAAGTGAAAATCAAGGATGTGCTGGCTGTATAGTCACAGGCTTCATAAATAAAGATGTGTAGCCAAATTATGCAAGGCGGTGAACACCCGACTGACAGAACTGTGAGCTATCTCCTTAACACTCTGCTTTCTGACGGGACAGCAGAGCTTTCTATTGCTGTTGTAGTGTCCCTTCTAACAATTCAGTGGGCTGTCTTACTAAAAAATGAAATGTCTTATTTTAGTCTGCATACTTTTATCACTGAATGGGTGATATATGTTTCTACAAGTATTTAATAATTAGCTGTTTTTTTCTTTTTTGCCTAGTCATAATTTTTGACCAGTAAACAATATCTACCAGGTGATTGCTTATATGTGTCTGAGGAATAATCAGTTCATTAAAAGCAGGGGGAACATATATATTTTCGTCTGTTTCTCATAAAGTAGAGTGAGGGAGAACACAAAAGCAGACTCTACACAGCATTGCGGGCGTCGTAATCCTTTGGATTCCAGTGTCTTCAGACCTTGAAATATCTGCATTCTTGGTTGTGGTTTTAGCAGCACTGTTATGGATTAAGCGTCAAGATGAAATTTATTTGCAATCTCAGTGGTGCGTTCTGAAGTCAAAGGCCTTCCCCTTAACTCAGCCAAGTAATTTATTTTACGTATCCACAACAGTATATTTAAGAATGTCAGCAAGTCACAGGTGAATTAGGCAAGCTTGTTGTTTTCTGTTTAGGATTAGAAAAAGCAGCCCACTTAGTATCTCAGAAATGTACTTCTCTGTGACAGTAAGGCATGAGATAAAACAGTCCTAACTCAGCGGGTCTGATCCACTGAGGTTTGAATAAGTGTTAAATGGAGTGTGATTTTGGCAGCCATGCTCAATTACTTTTTTCTTTCAGAAGTGAAACTATAAACAGTGCTGTTTCTGTAGTGTAGCTATTCAAATGCTGCGCTTTGAGATCAGTAGCCAGCTCAGCATGGTATTGAAATCCTTATAATGAAAGACTTCATGTGTGCCATTCACAGGTTTGGGGGTTAATTAAACTTGCCCTTCTTCTTCTTTTCTCTCTCTTTGGAAAATCTGGGAAATCCAGACCTTAGTCCTTGATTTTTGTTTCCAAGTTATTCTGTTTATTTTTTAATCAGTGCAGTTAATGGGTCTGCCCACATTCCAAATTGTGTGCTAGTTTCAGGGTATAGATCATTACACTCAAGTAATTATTGATCATATTTTATTCAAGAATTTACATGAAAAAATGTTCACGGTTTACCACAGAACACTTTCTTTTTCTTTAATAGGTCGTTGTGCTAATAAAGAAGCACAGTTTATAAATAATGTTCTGGTGTTTGTTCCATACTTACCACAATAACCAAAAATCCCATCTACTGGAGTGAGACAGAGAGGCCCGGTGGAGGCCATGAGAATGTGAGTAATGTGCAGCAGGCTGGGGAAGTCAGACACTGGTATTGTTTTCCGCTGGCTTGCATTGGCTTTAGCTGCCGCCCTGCAACCTGCAGGCCATGTAGCCCATGAATATTTAAAGAGAAAAGGAACTTCCTCTAAACATCAATCAAGCACTGTCAATTCAATTATGTGATTTCCATCTAAAACCTCCTCCCATCACCAGCTCTTGATGTGAAGAAATGTTGCCAGAGGCAAACTGGGTGTGTATCTCGCCCATTTGGACAATGATTCTCAATTACAAACAGACTTTCTGGGTTTCCAGCAGGCTCAGTGGTGAATGATCCCATTGCTTATATACCTGTATTCAATAAAATGGATGTGATCAACAAAAAGACATTACACAGAATAATTTGTTAAGTGGCTTTTAGAAAAAAAGCAAGGACTTTTACCAACTCACCAAATATTTTTATATTTTCCGCAGATGTAATGACGTATGCTTAATTTTATATGTACTTTGCACATACTTTCATATCATTTGAGTGTTAGTTTGCTGTCACCCATTATTTTGATTAGTGAGACAGAGACTGGAGTTTTACATTTAACTTTACCCTAATAAAACTGGATAAAAGCACTGATTAGCAGTTGTTTGCAGGAATCAGTAGTGTATTTCCACAGTACTATTATTTTCATTACTTGAGATCTCTGAGACTTAAGAAGGATTAACACCTTATGTCTTTCCTTCCAATGCAACTTTTTTACACGTTCTGTGTGAGCTAAATCAATTTTGCAGTGCACCATAGAATGCCATAATCACTGTTTACACAACAATTACATTACAAGTTTTGTAGTGTGCTTCAGGTCTTCTGGATGTATTTATTCAAGTCAAGGACATCTGTTTCTTATTATGTAAATTTCCTGGGAAAATCCTGTTTATGTGCATTCTATTCCTTTTTCAAATTTCCTAGCGATACAAAATAAGCAGACATAATATATTGCTACCTGTGTAGATTACAGCATGGAATAATTAAACAAAGAAATAGACAATGTACTCTTCTTTTCACATGATTATCAGTTTGACTGTGGTGAATCTAGAGCACATTTTTGTATAAAAGAAGAATTATACTAGATACATGCAGAACTACATGGACAGTGAAATCACTAGGTTTCAATCAAGGCATTTTAGGTGGATCTCCAAAGGTTTTAGGTGTATGCCTGGTCAGACCTGTCCTGATAGCTGTATCCCCAAGAACAATTCCAGTTTTAATGTGAGTAGTTCAATTTTAAGCTAACATATTAAAAGACAGATAAAAGACAAATCTACCATATTTGGTGAGATGAAGATGCCATGTCTGAGCATCAGAATATTAATGAGTTTTCATGTTCACCAACCAATCAGGTAGTGTTTCTCTTATGAATATTTAATGAATTTTGCCGAAAATTAACACCAATGGTTTCCAGAAGTTGATGTCACTCGTGAGCTGTGTGACATGTAGGGATGTGCGTATCTTTTAATTTTTAAAGTCAACATGTGCAAGATGTTGTGGTGATGTTGAATGGCTGCTGTACATTGAAAATTGGTACTTTTTCCTTCACTTGGTACTCCACTGTAACTTGCATCACTGGGTCATACAGGGTGCAGCGCTAAACCTGCAGTGCTAAACAGCCCAGACGCCCGTGCAGGGGCCCAGAAAGAGGACACATGTCCGGGGAAACCCATCTGTACGGTAACCTGACACAATATGTGATGCTACTGTGTCAAAAGAAGAAGGAAGTACATATTAAGAAAGTTAAGAGGTATAACCAAACATCATTATCAATTAATTATTTGATCATTTGCCCATAGTCTTTGTGGATTTTAGCTACCCTGTAATGCAGCCATTCCCCTGTATTGTACTTTGTTTTTATTCTTCTAACTCACAATCAGATCCAGAATAGCACACTCAATGACATATATTTACTAGACCTGCTATCACTTGATTGCAAGTGCAACAATCTGACCGTCATGTTGAAGCAATCCTTCACACTGTGCAGTTTTCGGCTGTAGAAACAGATGAGGATCCTGCTCCAGTGATAACCTTCCACCGGTTAGTATGTTTACTGATCATTGTATAGTTTAGTATTGGCAGTCCTGTGATATTCCCTTGCAAACATACACTTTGCAATTTTCAGAATAGCAATGGGTGGTATACCATTTCATCCGGTTTACCAGTTTTAATTTCCCATACCGTGTGAATTTTTCTTCTACCACCGTACTGTAGCATAGCTGAAATGACAGCTGTGATTGTGTATGGTAATAAAAATATTTTTCTTCATGTATCATTCATTCTTTCCCTTTGTGGTCAAACATTTCATATGAAATTATATAAATAACTAAAAAATAAGACTACTACTTATTTGTGAAATTTCACAAATGGGCAATACAAATACAAGACCATCAAATCCGATTTCATACATTGCTACATATATTTTATTCAAAAATATTTTTTCACAAAATAATATTCTGTCAAACTTCAATTTACAAAGTGATATTTTAAATCTATCAAATGTATTCCTTCAATACGCAGACACACTAAAATACTTGCAATTAAGTTCTTGAAGCTAATTCACAACATGAAAATTACTACAAAAAAATCATATATGTGAGCATGTGACTCCTAACACAAATGTGAATAATTCAACAACAATAACCCAGACACCTCTATAAACTTTTATTATTAGCAAACATATTAGCGCACAGCTAATTTTTTATTTTTTTTTTTTACTTAAGTGCTTTGGAGATGGACATGAATTTGGTCTGAATTTGGTATTAATTGAATACGTTTTAGCGTAGTCGATCGAAAACTACTCTGTATGAAACCGCTCCACTTTTTTGAACTTTTGATTTACTACAGCCTTCAAATCATTTATTAAAATTCTACCTGTTAGTTTTTAGGACTGTGTTAATCAGTTACCTAACTCCATGTTGTCACGCCCTGCATCCCAGCCCCTCTCGTTCTCTCCCTAGTTACTAATTTGTCTTACCTCTCATTTCAGACCTTGTATGACTCACTCCAGCTGCCTCTCATCTTCGTTAGCCATGTATAAGAGTGTCCTGTGCTCCTTAGTCTGGTCATTGATGTTGCTACCTGCTCGTGATCCTGCTTGTGTCTAGTGCTGTTTCATCTTGCCCACTCCTTGTCCCCCTCTTTGACCCCTCGTGGTCCTTGTTTATTAGTGATTTTTTTCAATAAAGCCCCTTTTCAGTTCCCTGATGCCTGCCTTCACCTTTGTCCTTGCCCTCGTTATGACACATGTATATTCCATGCTAAATTCTACATACATTGAAACAAAACCTTTGAACTAATGTTATTACTGGAAATTGTATCGGTTCACAAAACACTTTTTGCTGGTATTATAAATGCATCAGATTCCAGTTAGATTATTAATGTATGCTGCAGTACAAATTTCAGCCCTCAGTAACATTTTGCCAATAAGATGTCACTAGTTTTTAAATCTTCAAGCATTATGACATCTCATAATGAAAATGCAAGACACGCCTGTGCAAGTCTACTGAGGCCAAAAAGGAGGCAACATTGTAATGTGTGTGCGTGCATATTTTAATATCTCATGCAGTATTTCTACAGGTTTAATAAAAAAGCAATTCATTGGGGTCAAAGACAAAATGGTCAAATGGGGGCTTCCACTGGGGCCTTGGAAGCGAGAGAGGCAGGGGTAGACCTTTGTGACCAAGGCAGTGGAGCTAGACCAGACTTAATGATTTTTTTGAGCCCTGCCTCTGTTGGAGGTATCAGCTAGCCTCACGTCACCAGGAAAAGAAATTTTATAGAGCAGAGTCAGTCATTACAAGTGAGTGCTCCCCCTTTTCCAAAAATGCTCCACGATAGAAGAGCAACCACAGTGACAGGGGTTGCGTTATTTTACCCCCCCACCAGATTCTTGTAACTTGTAATTGTAAATGTAACTTGTGGTTTATGCATATTCAAGTCGCCGAAGAATACTGCAGTCAGTTAACACTTATGTATCAGACCATGCAAAACAAATAATACATCATAGTTTATTTAGCCAATATGTATCTATTTATTTGTTGATTTTTATTTAAAATAATGGTTAGCAATCGATCTCTCTACATTAATGGTAATTATCGCAAAAAATGGTAGCCAATTTCTTCCTTTAGTTTTCTTTTCAAAACTGTATATTGTAATAGTTTGCTAGTTGACATTAACATTAATGTTAGTCCTTATATAATTCAATAATTAATTCTTGTGATTTTTGATTTTCTGGCTTTCTAATAAATGAAAAGCCTTACAACAGTTACAATTTTTCATTGTATCCAAGCGATATTAGCTAATGTACCAGCAGTAGATTTGCTTTGGAATGGAGAAACATATCCTACCTGAAAACCATCAGTGACTTGGGAGTTATGATCCCTTCACTGCACCGAGAAGGTCACCAAAACCACTTCACAAAAGATATTTCATCATCCAGAAAAGATGAAAAGAGCAATTAAATGACATCTGCTCAGAACCTATTCCTCAGACGCCCACTGGAATGCAAACTACGGCCAAAGCTGGAGAAACACCAACTGAGTTTTTAACTCTACTGTCATTTAATTATTAGATGGAATGAAACTCTCTATGTGTCTAAAGATGGTAAGCAAAGAGGAAAAGTGCCTATCAGGAGAGTTATTCCTTTATTAATATAGCTGAGAAAGATCCTATCCACTGCAAGCAGGAACCAAACCAAGAGTGGGGAGAGTGCTATTCTTGCCAGCTGTAGTTAATAATGGTGTTCTCAAAAAAAACAGGTCATATGCCAAGACCAGTCATTTTTCCTCAGGAATTTGGAGAGACCGCTGGAGTGATTACATAATTAGTTGTTTGGGTTTCTTATTATCTTTATATGTTAAAGCTTCCTGACCCATATTTGGCCTTACAGCATGCAGAATGCTTAATCCTTAAGGAAATCCTCTCAACCTGAATATTCTAAATAGTGGAATCTTGAACAACATCACTAATACAACACTTTATAAACAAGAAAGGCTCTATCAAGTTATTACATACAACTGTGGAAAAAAATTTAGACCACGGAAAAATATTTGGTTGCACTTATTTCACAGTTTATGGGAACGTGTCTGTGTAAAATATACAAATTGCAGCCTGGCTCTTCCCTGCATCTCATTGATGAAGGGCTTCTTCCTTGCTTTATGGGTCTTCAGTCCTGCTTCTAGGAGCCTGTTATGAATTGTGCTAGCAGTGCACTTCACAACACTTAATGTTTCCCATTCTTTTTCAAGGTCACTTGAGGTCATCCTCAGATTTACGAGATACTGCCGGATAAGTTGATGGTCATCTCTGGCATTAGAAAGTTGCTTCTGGCCTCTACCTGGCTGGTTTGCCAGTGTCTCCTGCTTCACTTAGTTATTGTGTACTGTCATTTTATAAACTTTGAGCCTGGAAACTGCCTGCCTCGCAGTGTAGCCTTCTGCAAGCAGAACCAGCATTAAACCAGTATTTAAGACTGCAGATTTTTTAAAAAAGAGTGGTCTCTTAATTTTTTTCCAGAGCTGTATGCTACACTAAATATTCATTCAAATAGATTAATTTAATATACTAAACATTATATTATATCAATTTCACTCAATTATACAGAAGCTATTTTTTTACACTCATAAAATATGTTTACATTCATACATAGTATATACTGTGTACACATATATATTCAATTCAATATCAAAACTATAATCCATGACTATATTTTAAATTGCTCAATAATCCATATGTTTCATTGACTGCAAATGTTATGAAGAATATACTTCCACAGTAGAGTATAATGTAGACTGCTATTCTGATATTAAAACAGTGTGACCACAGCAAAACAGATCCTGCTGACATATGGTGAAACAAATCTGCTAAGAATTATGTTTCATGCTCCGATGAATGCATGAGAACAATTGCACACCAATCAGGGAACAATCAGAACAAAAGTGGGATAGTCCCCCAAAAAAGCCCTGTTTTCCTTCCTCTGTCATGCTTGCATGAGCCCATGGCATTGTCAGTCCATTTTAATTCAATTATGCTGATATTTTTAATGGCTGCTATAAGAGAGAAAATTGTAAGCCATACAGACCTCAAAGAGACACTGGATTAAATAGATTCCCTCAACAACAAGTTCCTTCACTTGTCTTTGGCACTGTGCTCTTAAGAACTACACACACAACTGAAGGGCATTAAAGCTGAATCATGGCTCATGGAAGAAAAATATAACTCACTCTTGTAACCATAATCGGGTACAGAGGTTTTAAGACTGCCATAATTACAGACAGTACTGTAAATCAGAGAAAATATTCATTTCATCAGAGATCCAGCTGAGTATTACTGTCATTATGGCTGGATGTGTGTCTTTGATTGGCCCATTTTGAAACCGCTGTGAATTATAATAGATTTCAGGGCTGAAATTTCTTAAAGGAGAAAAATAAACCCAGTGGAGGTATATTATGGTTATGGTTTATTAGACCATGTCAAAATTCGTTTAGAAATTATGTGCTAAATGAAATTTGGGATGAGACATAACTACAGTGAGGTACACTAAGTAACACCCAATGTGGCTAATTTGTAGATTTCAAATAATACCTTTCATGCCTTTTCTATAGTATTGCTTTGATTGAATGAGACTCTTTCTGGCCTCCTATATACTTATAACGGTCTACTATCTGTCAGTTTTGGCCATGCTGAGACTTGTAAACACTACATGGAGGGATGATGGCTTTCCATTTGAGCAGATCCCTGTCTTCGAAGCCTTGCTATCCTAGTATTGTTTTCCTAGCTCTAGCCCTGATGTCTTGATGGTTTTTAGTAGCACATGAAACAGAATCAAGGTGGAGCGTTGTTCTGAACATTAACATGAAGGCCTGCCATGCAGCATATATCACTGTCCTAAATAAATGATACTAGGGGTACTTCCCCCCTTTTTTGATTTAACGGGTCAGTATGCGTTAAAGGAAACTTGCAGACGAGATCTTATTGATAAAAATAAAACTACAGAAGCAATATGGGTAAAACTAGTGGCTAAACACTTGAATTACCTAATCATCAGTGTTTGTTATAGAGCATCTAATGTAGTAGCGAAGGAAAGCAGAATGTTTTACAATAAACGAGCTTGATGGGCCGAATGGCCTCCTCTTGTTTGTAAATTTCTTATGTTCTTATAATATCAGGATTATGAGTAATAAAAATGATGTGGTATTTATGGGTGATTTTAATTTACCTGAAATACAGTGGGACATAGTCTCTGGGTCTACTGTACATTGAGCAATGTGAGATTTATTGTGGATGAGCCATGATGAAGTCAGGAGGAAAAGGGCTCTGTACCACAAATGGAAAATGATGTCAGAATAAACCAGGAGTATCTAAGTCTACAGGTTGAGTTAAAAATATTATTGGACTCAATAAAATTGATATAGTTAATGAGTTTAATGATTGTTTTGTATGGGTATTCACTGTAGAGGACAAGTAACATACTGCTGCTTATTCGCAATCCAGCTTTGTCTATGACTAATATATGTATGACTGAAGCTGGTGTGTACAAAGGCAGATTACCTGGATTCAAATAACATTTTGAGGGACAGCCAACACGGCTTTATGAGAAATAGAGCCTGTTTAACTAATCTATTTGAGTCCTTTGAGGAAGATACAAGGGAAACTGATCATAAAAAGGCCTACAATGTGATCTACTTAGATTTACAGAACGTCTTTGATGTTGTCCTCTACAAATGGCCTCTGCTTACACTCAAAGCAACAGGAACTGTAGCAGCTGGGATCGAAAACTGGTTAACAAATAGGAGGCAGTGGGTAGTTATTAGAGGCACAATGTCTCAGTGGGTGTGTGTCCATAGCGGGGTACTCCAGGGTTCAATTTTAGGACCACTATTATTCGTAATTTATAATAATTAATACTTTATTGATCCCTGTGGGTAAATTGTTTTTATGCCTACCTCAACTTGTTCTTTTTTGTAGAGTAAGTTGTCCGCGAAGGGCAGCCACCCGTAGCAGCGTC
>JAODJW010000035.1:26045489-26058683 GCA_026777045.1 Hyperopisus bebe | reverse complement strand
GCCACCTGTAGCGGCGCCCAGGGAGCTGGGAGTTAAGGGCCTTGCTCAAGGACCCGCAGATGTGCTGAGGCTGGGTTCGAATTGGTGACCTTTTGATTATAGGCACACAGGCTTAGCCCACTGAGCTACATGCTAGGTGATATTGACACCAATATATACAGTAAATTGGTTACATTTGCAGATGACATCAAGGTAGGTGGTGTAGCAGATTCTGAACTAGTGGCATAGAGGGGTTTTGGCGTCAAGCCAACCTACCGTAATCAGCTTAAGTGATCGGCGAGAGTGGTAGGACAACAGCACCAATCCCCCCCTTTTCACCTTTAATCTCAAATGACCACGAACCTCCAGATTTCCCATTCACCTTAGTAAAGGGGATTTTACTATCCAAAAGACTGACTAAAGAGGTACGTCTTAAACCTTGACTTATAAGCAGAGATTGTGTCTGAGTGTCTGAGGTCCGATTGTGTCTGGAGTTCTGGTGCGGCCTGGCGGCGGTTTGATTCGTACCGGCGGAGGCTCAGTTTGCCTTGCGTGGGATTATGGATGAAATATTATTACGTTGTTGCAGTGCTGAACAGCTCCACGGTGGCTAGAGTGGTGAGTCTGCTGCAGAACCCTCCAGAGGCAGACAAGTACAGTGCCTTAAAGTCTCTGTTGCTGGGCACTTACGAGCTTTCTGAGACAGAGCGCGTGCGCCACTTGCTCGCGCTGCCCAGGCTGGGCAATTCATGGCCCTCGGAGCTGATGGATCACATGCTAGCTCTCCTAGGTGACCATTAACCCTGGTTTATTTTTAGGGAGCTTTTCCTGCAACAGCTGCCTGCTGAGGTGCAGGGGGCGTTAGCTAACCTCCCGCTTAAAGACTCTGGTCGTGCTCACCACTGACGCCTCGGACTACGCTGTGGGGGCTGTGCACGAGCAGTTCATGGATGGTGCCTGGCAGCCGCTGGCCTTTTTCAGCTGACAGCTCAGACCACACGAGTGGAAGTATAGCACCGTTGACCATGAACTTCTTAGCCTGTACTTGGCTGTGCATCACTTCTGGTTCCTCATAGAGGGCCGCCCAATCTCGGTTTTTGTTGACTACAAGCCCGTTTGTGATGGCTAAGACGTCGGAGCCTTGGTCTGCTCATCAGCAGCGGCAGCTCTCCTTTATATCAAAGTTCACGACTGACATCTGGCATGTAGCAGGGAAGCATAACCATGTTGCGGACTGTCTCTCCCACTCGGTGGCAGGTGCTGTGCACTTAGCAGTGGATTATGCTCTATGTTTGTTTATATCGATCTGGAGGTGCAGGCTTATGGGACCGCAGTCACCAGTCTGCAGCTGGCTGATGTTCCCTTCCTTGACGGTGGTGCCACCCTCCTGTGTGATATCTCAACCAGTCTAGCTAGGCCTATCGTGCTGGCTAGTTGGCGTTGTCACATCTTTGAGGTAGTGCATGGGCTTTCACACCCAGGCAGACGAGCGTCTCAGCGTCTGATGGCCACCAAGTTTGTCTGGCATGGGCTGCGGAAGGATGTCCATAGTTGGGTCGCCTCCTGTGTTCTGTAGCGTGCTAAGGTGCACCAACATATCAAGGCAACGCTGACGCCTTTTGTGGTGCCTGAGCGCCGTTTTGACCACGTTCATGTGGACCTGGTCGGGCCTCTTCCCCCTTCCTTGGGTTTTACTCACTTACTAACAGTGGTAGACAGGTCTACTCGGTGGCCAGAGGCCATACCTTTGTCATCCACCACCACGGCAGATATGACCAGCGCTTTCATCGGTGGTTGGGTGTCCCGTTTAGGGGTTCCGACTGATGTGTCTTCAGACCGTGGAGCCCAGTTCACGTCTGAGCTCTGGGCTGCAGTGGCCCAGGTTTTGGGGGCTTCCCTCCATCATACCACAGCCTACCATCTGCAGGCCAACGGGCTGTGCGAGCGTTTTCACCTCTCCTTGAAAGCCACTGTTTGGGCTAGCCTCAGGGATGGCAGCTTGGTGGACAGGCTTCCCTGGGTTTTGTTGGGCCTCCAGACCGCTCACAAGTCAGACCTACAATCCTCATCGGCCGAGTTAGTCTACGGGCAGACTCTGCGGGTGCCAGGGGATTTCCTGCCCACCACCACAGCCCCTTGGTGTGCTGGATGCCAGCACTCCGCTTTGCGGGACTTGGCTGGGGCTTTTGTTCCAGTACCCATGACTCAACATGGGGTGCCCCAGACACATGTTCCAGGGGGTTTGGCCAGGACCGCATATGTCTTTGTCCACCATTATGCTCATCGGGGCCCGCTGCGGCCGCCTTACGATGGGCCCTTCCGTGTGCTACAATCTGGGGTTTTTCACACTGGACATTAGGGGGGTTACCAAAAGTAACGTTCTTTATTCTGGGTATGATTAGAAGAACTACATCTTGCGATCGAAGCATACGATTCGGAATGTAGTTGCAAATGACATCACTCACATACTGCAGTGCAAGACCATTTACCGCTTTATAAGTTAAGAGTAGTATTGCTTGGTAAGACCCCACCTAGAATATTGTGTGCAGGTTTAGTCACCTTACCTTAAAAAGGATATTGCTGCCTAAGAAAGGGTTCAGTGTAGGGCTACAAGAATGGGTCCTGGTCTTAGAGGAATGTTTTATGAGGAGACTTTAGCTGAACTTAACCTGTACGGCCTCGCGGTCCTCCAACTTGCAGGGAAAAAAACTGTAGGGGTTGGTGGCAGGATTGGCACTACAGTCACTATAAAACTCTTCACAGCAGCTCAGTCTAAACAGGCATGACACCCATTTGCTCTCTGCGAGTGTAGCTCTGCTGCAGCCACCCACAGGAAGGCTGCATGCATCTTGAAGGGGAAGGGGGAAAGCAGATGAGTCAAAACCATTGGAGAGCAAGCCTGTTAGGGATCGGGGCAAGTGTGGTGCTGAGGCGTCGCCTGCTGCATGGTGGCACTTGGGTCCCATTTTGAGATGACCCATCTGGGTGGGCGTGTGGAACGTCTTGTCTCTCCGGCAAGATGACTATCTTCCTCTACTGTTGGGGGAGCTTTGTAAACACCACGTTTCGGTGGCAGTGCTCTCTGAGGTACGCAGACCATGGAGAGGTCAGATCTCTGTAGGTGGGTATACCTACTTTTGGTCTGATCAGTCTGATGGTTGCCATACTCAGGGATTATCTGTTGCCACAGTGGATTGGCTCCTCCCAATGGTGTCTGATGTCACTCCTTTCAAGGAGCGTATTATGAGACTGAGGTTAAGGCACTCCTTAGGTGTCTTGTCTGTTGTCTCAGTGTATGCTCAAACCATGGTGAGTGATGTCTCGGTAAATCAGCTAGGAGCAGGGAAGGCCGCAGGGATCTGTGGTATCTGGGGTGAACTTCTCCAGGCTGGTGGTAAGGCTGTCCTCCTTTACTTCCATTTTGGAGTCAGGAATCATCCCAACTGACTGGAAAATGGGACTTGTGGTCCCTATCTGGAAAGGGAAGGGTGATCACCTGGATTGCGGCAACTACAGAGGGATAACACTACTTTCAGTGCTAGGTAAGGTCCTTTCTATTGTCATCCTTAACAAGATCCGTGAACACTTGATTGTCTGTTAGCGACTGTTAGTCTGGTTTTATGCCTAAGAAGTCTACCATTGACCATATGCTTGCATTGAGGGTTCTCATCGAGTGCAAGCGCGAATATCAGCAGAGGTTCTTTGCGGCCTTTGTCGATTTTCGTAAGGTGCTCGACTCAGTCGATTGAGTTACCCTGTGGGACAACCTGAGACTTCACAGGATCCCCCCAAAGTTGCTGGACTTCATGGCTGGCCTATACACTGATACAGTGAGTGCTGTGCAGAGTGGAGGGAGAACCTCTGCGTTCTTCCCAGTTGATTCTGGGGTTCGTCGGGGGTGTGTTCTTGCCAGATTCATTCCACTGTTTATTCCAATATTGCTCCTTGTCTTTCGTGGCCGCTCTCTGGAACAATCTGTTCAGCCTCTTTACTTCATCTTGGGTCTCAGAGGCCTTTGCCTGTCTTCTCCTATCTGCTATGTTGATGGTTGCGTCGGAGATTCATTTGACAGATTTACCAGGTTCCTTATATGGGATATACTGAGCTGTTTCAATGATGGTCATCTTGATTCGTTCCACAACTCGTCTTGGCAGGCTTTTGATATTGAGCAAATAGAATTTATTCTTCATCTCAACTGCATAAATGGGGGAGATCTTGTCAATGTCAAATTTCTTTGTTGCATTTGATTTTTTGACGTTGCAGAATTGGAGTTTTACCCTAGTAGAACCAGTAGTTCAATCTTACCCACAGTCTGCACCAGGGGAATGTCTTAACTGTGAGAACAGAACTTATCCATTTCTGTCGGAACAGGATTTAATTGATTTGATTGTGATGTTTGCCATTGGGAGATGTTCACGTTTACAGCTGCCGCTCTGGTTGTTTGTAATGGCTAGCTGATGTTCTTGACAGAACTGAATGAGGCAATCCCCTGTGTCATTCCTTTCCCCCAGTCCATCAAAGTACATCAAAATAAGGGCATCTCTGCCTGTCATGCACTGCAGCTTAGTATTGTGAGGACACACTACTTCCTTTGAACCAGTTTTTTACTCATTTAATTGAAATTTTTTTTTAATCAACCAGTGATTTAGCCTATTGAATTTGCCTGCTAGGTGTGTTGAGGCACATGTCACTTGAATCCTGCCTAATGGTTTTATACTTTGAATATTATTTATATATTTCTATAAATCATTGAATCATATAATCATTTGCTTAAGTTGCACAATTTGCACAATTATTTTTTGACTGGTGCTTGATGGGAGTAGTGGCGGTTCTAGCTTCCATGCTGCCCTGGGCAAACCCTATCTTCAGCCCCACTCCCCAACAATGATGATCAATTTATCTCCCACACCTATGCCAACCAAAAAAGAACCATCCAGCACTAACTGTCATTTTACTTAAGACATTTGGAATCATGAAAATAACATTTAAAAGATTTTACTAATTACATTAGTAGTGTACAAAGTTAAATGTGTGTTATTTGATAGATTTCCCCACTGCCTCTCCTTGGCCATCCAATGGGGGGACCTGAGATCAACCCAGCCCCACCCTCTCTCCATCTCTTACCTCTGAGTGGTAGCCAGTGTAACTCCAAACTAGAATCAGGGCACCCAGCAAGGTTCATTAATACACAGGGTGACATAATATCATTGACATGACATGCAAATGAGTGGTATAAAACAATCATGCAAATATCACTGTTCTGATTTGTTTTGTGCGGGTGCCCTGTGCCGCCCCTGGCAAGATGCCACCCTGAGAGGCTGCTCATTTTGCCCATACCTAAATCTGCCAGTGAAGGGGAGAATCGCCCCCACGGTGAATATGATCTGAAGAATATGATCTGTTTTGTTTATGTTTGTTTATATATTTGTAATCTCCCTGCTACTTCAAAGCAATTTGTATGGAAAACAAAAGCTATTATTAGCTTAGCTGTTAAAAAAACATATATCTTATTTCCCTTAGGAGTGCCATGAAGTCATTTCAAGTTGTACGGCCACACTTTCATTCTGACCCAGAATCATAAGATATCAGACTACCACTAACTCAAGATGGTCATCTGCAATCAGAAACAAGTATTTTCCCAGAAAGAAATAACAAGCCATATTCACCCCAAAGTCCTCAACCACAAGATTCATTTAGACAAACAAAATGGAACAGATTTAATGAGCCTCTTTCTGGACCCATAAAACTGTTCATATACCATTTACATTATTCATAAACAAATATAACTATTTCTGGGAATTTATACTTGGACACAATACAGCCAGACATCAAGAAACCTTCAAATGCAGTGTACACCGTTCATTACATTTAAGCTCATCACATTTCATTCATTAATTATTGTTTCAAGTCATCCAGACTTTATCTATATTCTTATTTTGATAAAGGTCTTGGAGGTCTTCAAAACATCAGCTTCCTCTTGGACTAATAATTTTTGCTACCAGCAAATCTTGAACATTAAAAAAAAAGTAATTTGACAAAAACTCAGTGGACATGTGAACCTTAATGAAATAGTACTATTTCTGCCTTTTCAAGCAGTACAGACTCTGGCTCTTCTCTCTTCTACCCTGGCTGGCAGTGACCATTTGAGTTGGCCATCAGCCTATACCGGAGTTAAGTGTGCTGTGTGTTTGTGAGTCTGTGTTGTGTTGGGGGGGGGGGGGGGTCATCTTCCTCAGTGGTTATCAAAGAGTCTGTCAGCAGCTGATGCCCATTTGGGCACCGTTATGAGACTCATATCCCAATTTCCAGCCAAACTTTGTGAGAAAGCCAAAGAAGTCGAATGAAAATGACACTTAGAAACAAAAGCTAATCTTCTGAGTCCTACTTATTGCAGCAGAGCACAGTATTAAGCCACAGGAACCAGCCAGTGCCAGCTGGCATGTCGGTTTTATAAAGTCTGAGATAAATAAAATGTATTTCTTAAAAGGGCTTTCTTGTTCTTCTTTGTTTGTCATTATGCCAATATACAGTGCATGTTGGTGTGACTCCACAACTCTGAGCACAATCAGGGAAAGGTCAGCTCATCTGGTTTTACACCAGGGTATCTGACAACTGTGAAGGTTGAAGTGCTTCAGCAATGCTGCGCTAGCATCTTGAAAAAGGGGACAGGGTTAGGACAGTCTGGTACTTTTTGCATTTAAAGCATCAATTCTTGCTAACAACACTTAATCTGGCCTGAGGAATTAATCATGGAATATGGACAGAGGTGGAAATATCTTGGCCAGAAAGTACAAATCCAAACTAAGATTTTGTTTCTACTAATCAGCTGAGTACTCTGTGACTGAATTTTTATACTCAGCTGGTTGGTTGAAACAAAATCTTGTTTTTTGTTAGCCTGAGCCACAGCTGAAATTCTGAATTAAGAAAAATGAAGAAAAACTGTAAGAGCCTGTTTAAAACAAACAGCACCTGAAAACATATACATGGAAAGTCAGAGTCACACCCTGCACATCTGATTCTCCTGTTTCTCCCCTAGCATGGCCCTAATGAGGCACACCTGTTAATCATTTGTCTTACCTCTCATTCCTGCCCGCATGTTACTCACTCCAGCTGCCTCTCATTAGCTCCCTTGTTAATCTTATATTTAAGTGCTTCCCAGTCCTGTGTTCCCCAGTCCTGTGATTAATGTGACATGTCAGTGTTGCCTATGCCCTGGCTTCTTCTGTGCCACTCAGTTTGGATCCCCTGAGATCATATTTTTTTCCAGTTGGAGTCCCTTTGTGTTTTATAAACCCATTTTGTTTACCCTAATGCCTGCTTCTGTATCCTAACACCTACTTCTGTGTTCCGTGCGATACGACAGAATGACAGGCCTCACCAAATGCCTTTGCTACTTGGCTTCATTCTCTCAGGGTGTTTGCCTGCTCACTATCCCTAGTATCCAGCCTTCTGCCTCAGCCCGAGTCTCTGGTCTGTAACCCTCTGCAGTTCATCAACAGCCCACTGATTGATCCATTGAGCAATCGTAACCTAGAATTCCTCGGCATGCAGGTGCCCCCCCAGCATGGACACCTTATTGGGCTTCCTCCAGCCACACAGACAACCTGCCCACACTGCTCCCTCTGGACTCCTGTACCTCCAAGCTGGTCTGGCTCGCCGGGACTCCACTGTGTAAGGCCATTCACAGATCCACCTGTGGGCTCCCCGAGGCTCATGGCCACTCCCCCCCACTGTCTCTGAACGCCTAAAGAGGAGATTGAGGAAATGAGCTGAATCTACACTTGACCCCATCTTGATGGATTCAGCTGATGGACCACCCATGCCATCGCTTTACTTGTGCTCCAGGTTCCCAGCACAGAGGGCCACTCAGCCAGCCCTCTGGGTTTCTGAGGGGCTGTTCCATCCACACTCCAGGCTTCTGGCTCAAAGAAGGCCACCTCACCCACACCTGACCCAGCTCACCTCCAGGTGTCCCGGCCTCGCCCAATCTCCTAATGTCCTACGGGCTCCAGCCTAGTCTCCCAATGCCTCATGGGTTCCAGCCTAGTTTCCTTAGATCCTTCCGGTGCCTGCCTTGGCACTTCTTGATGCCCCACTGGTGTCCGCCTCATCCCTTGCCAGTAGCTGCTAAGCTGATGCCCAACTCTCTGGTTGCCTCTAGGCCAGCGCCCCAAATCTCTAGCCATGGTCAAGCCAGGTTAGACTAATCCAGATGATGTTCAGTCTGGAGGCTTGGAGTGGGACCCTTTGGGCCTGGCCCAAACTCCTGCTCCATGGGCCCCCACCTCAGCCCAAATGCTTGTACTGACCCAGTCTTAAGTCTTAGTCTGTTCTACAGTACAATTGAGGGCCCAGAAGGACAGGCCAAGTCATCCCCCTCCTCTGTCCTTATCAGTTCATGTACCATTGCCCTATCCTGTCTTTTTACCCCAGTCCATATCCCCTGTGGCTCCTTTTGTCTGGACCTGTCATTGAGTCCCCTGTTCTGTCATTATCTTTCTCCCAGGTGCCTGGTCTTGTCACATGTCTATCTGGTTGATCAGGTGTTAATACTATCCACTCTTGTCAGTGGAAAGTATAGAGTGGTACATTAGATCATAGAAATGATTGATTTTACTGACTAATTTTATTTAAAAATTATTGTTTGGAACCTGTTTATGATTTAGGCATAAGTTTATCTATTTGAATTTGGAGAAATTTGATTGTATAAAAGTGGCCAAACAGTGTCACAATAGGACACAGGGATGGAGTGATAATCCACGATGCAGTTTTCCAACATAATGGGGACTTTATTTGCATGACTGTATAAACAAGAAACAAAAGGGACCTTGAGGGGTCAAAACTGAGGACAGGCAGATGATCAAGGATTAACAGGGCTGGGACTAAACACAGGGAGGCAGAAGCAAAACCTACGTTACTAATAATATATGGTGATAATGCAGGAGACTAATGCACAGCACTAAACTCTACATCAACAATGGCCAACAAGGAACATGGCAAGGGCAGGCACATATTCCCGGATAACAAGGATTAAGACAAGCGACAAGCGTGAATCATTGGTAACAAGCCATGCAGTAGGGATTCACATATGAGCCATGAATGGGAAACAGGTGTGGGAGATCAAGACAATAGGCTAGGAAACATTTGGAAGAGGCGGGATAGCCAGCGACATCTGCTGGCCAAATAGTAACACGACTGGACTGGTAGGGACAGTTACACAGAGGAACTAGGAAGTTTTTGTTAGAGGGTATGGATTGAAAATACATATGGGATGCTCTATTAAGGGTGGAAGAATGAATCTGCTTCCATCCATTGATTAATTATTTATAGGAGACTCCATCCACCTTTAAGTGAACCTTTTACTTACTGTATGTTAACCTCCAATGATCAGGAAAAGGTACCAGTCAAATCAGCTCTATTACACCAGCACAGTTTACGTCCTGACACTTGAAAACAACACACAGAATCTAATGCAAAGTTAAATCAAGAAGTGATACAAATTAACACTGGTGTACATTGTACAGGCGTCACATTGATAACACAGGCGAAGAATATGTGAAAATAGGTCTCACTTTACTTGAGGGGACATGAATAATGTAGTAGTCCATGCTTACTTAATGCATAATTAATTAACCAGTAACTAAGTGTTAGTTATGTACTGATCCCATGCTTATTAATCAGTCATGAGACTTTTTGGGTACACATCTGCCATCAATTAAAGTGACTCTGTTTAACCCTAAATAAAGTTCAGCTGTGCTAGTAGGATTTTCATGACATTTACTCAGTTATATTCTACAGTGAAAGTCATGGTTTGCAGTGAGCTTAGAAAGCATCAAAGGGATCTTGTTGTTGAAAGGTATCAGTCAGGAAAAGGCTCCATAAAAATATCACAAGAAGACAAAGAAGACAGTCAAGAAGTGGGGAACTGGACGTCTCTCTAAAATTGATGAAAAGGCAAGAAAAAACCTGGTTAGGGAGGCTGCCAAGAGGCCTACATCAAAACTAAAAGAGCTGCAGGCATTTCTGGCAAGTACTGGTTATGTACTACGTGTGACAAAAATCTTCTGTGTTCTCCATATGTTTGGACTATGGGGTCACAAGACTGAAGCCTTTTCTTACAAAGAAAAACATCCAGTCCCAGCTAAATTAACATAAAATTAACATCAGTATGTAACTAAGACTTGGTTTGTGCTTAACACATAAGTAATAATTTAACACTATATTATTTGTGCCCTGTTAAGTGTTACTAATCAATTATGACCTTTTATAAAAATGTCAAAATCCCTCAGCTTTTGTTAGTTCACTACAGTTTCAAACATGTTTACGCACCAGTTTACCAAATAGATATGGATAATTTTTTAATCCATACAGTAATTTGAAATATGGCAATGGACCTTATATGATTTAATTTGTGATGTCACTGTATCATTGAATAATTTTCACCTTAGCTAAAAAGTGTACTGCGGACTTACAGAAGAGAGGTCATTCAGGAACATGCCAGATTATTTCCATTTGGCAGATAAATACAGGACTCTTCTGGAGAGTAATATTGTTTCAATTATTAACAGAACTGATGATGATGTAGATTATTCCTGGTGTGTGTGTGTGTGTGTTTTCCTTTATTATACTTAATTGAATATCATGTCAGGTAGGTGTAACATGTTGAAGGTGAGATTAATTAAATGGAGTGTATTCTTGAAGTATGTGCTGTGGAACACTGTAGATATCATTAACACATCTGTCACCAACTGACATCTTCTCTGTTTTTGCTGCATCCTAGAGGACAATCACAGATCCACATACTCCGTTACAAATAAATAAACAAATACAGTGGTACCTCAGTTCTCGAACTCATAACTCGAATTTCTTAAAAGTTGAACCAACCAGTTCAAAAAAAGTTACCTAGAACTCAATCTGAATCTCAGAAGTCAAACCGTGAACGCCGACCTAAGAAACTTGTACGCACGGGGAAATGAGTCTCGCTGCACGTTTGTCAGCGGAAACAAAGGGTAACGCTTCAGTCTCAGCCTCGCATTCGCTGTGACAGCATCGTGCATGTTTACACTAGCTGAATACATATATTTAGACAGTAAAAATACATTTAGACAATAAGACAGTAACAGTAATTTTGTGTAATAAATACATAAAGATTTCTTAATTGTTTTAATATTACTAATAAACCATTAATACATTTAATTATAATAATATTGTCATGCTGAGCGGGACGGAACGGAGACAAAGGCTCAGACGTCAGGGAATCGGGGAATACGGAGTTTAATTACAGGTAAGGCAGGCAAAACGCAGACGGACAATACAATGACCGAGCTAGGGAAACAAACCGAAACGCGGACTAAATACAGAGGACTAATGACAACAGCCAGAAACAGCTGATCACACGGTGATTCCAAACGGGGTTAACGAGGGGGCGTGGCACACGGAAGGAGCAGACGATCGGGGCAGGACACATTGTTTCGATACATTTATTTTCTTATTTTACAAAGTACTGTTTTGATAAATATGTTTAGATGTTTAGTACAGTATATGCGCTTCTTGTTTTATCCAGTTCATTGTGTGTTCAAATGCTTAAAAGCATTTCGGTGTAATTTTTTTGTGGCCGGGAACCAATTAATTGGTTTTCCATTATTTCTTATGGGGAAAATTCGATCAGAGCTCGAACTTTTTAGAATTCGATCCGGAGTTCTGAACGGATTAAGTTCAAGTTCTGAGGTACCACTGTATATAAATTGCACTTCCTGTTCTGACGCGTCAGTCTGAATGCGACCCTTGCGTTTTTTCTTCTGACTGCTCTCCCGTGTCTGTGACGCGTGGTGTAAATGTGCTTGGCTCCATATTTCTTTTCTGCCTATGTTTTTTGTTGGGGCCCAGCTCTCCACACCTGTCGCTGCAGCCTTTGAAGATCCCGGCTGCATCAGAAGCTGCCCTTGTGTCTGGAATATGATCAAGAAGCCATTCTTAGAACGTCTGATTTATGTCAGATTAATAGCAGTCAGCCATAAATAAATCACTTGCAACTAAGGACTTTTGTTTTTATGTTTTACCCCTTATGCTGTTATTTTTCTAGCAGTGCCCTGGAATGGAAAACTAAAGCAGAACTCACCCTGATCCTACATGTGGAGCCCACAGGTCCAGCCAGATGGGACATATGGGATATTAGTTCAGAGTGGTTGTCTGGAAATTCGCAGTATTGCATCTGTGTATTCTTTATTGGTGTTTTATAGCATGCAATAAATGGCATTACCTGGCCCAAGGAAATATCTATGATTGTCTTCCTGTCATTCAAATGTGCTGGGGGGGGAAGAACAAAAAATTGAACTTGGAACTTAATGCAAATAGAAGTATGAGACAATTTTTTCTGTGTTTAGCATGGTTGTTTGTGGGTGATCAGCTGATTTTTCTGTACATTTCAGTGTTTTCAACATGTTTTAAGCAACTCGTGGTCTGCCACATTTTCACAAACTTTCCCCTTGTCAGCAAATTACATCTTGTGTTATTTTCAATGCACAGAAAATGCATTGTAACTGCTCCCTAAGTTTCTCAACTGCCAATTAATGTATGTACATTGAAAGTCAGAAGACATTATGAGATACTGGGGTGCATGTCCCGAAACCTTAACACCATGCCGTTCGTAAGTTCTACCTTAAGTTGTCTCTTAACACTCCAACATGTTTCCTGAAACATTCTTAGTTAAGTATATCTTCCGTAAGAT
Source organism: Hyperopisus bebe (assembly GCA_026777045.1). NCBI lineage: Eukaryota > Metazoa > Chordata > Actinopteri > Osteoglossiformes > Mormyridae > Hyperopisus > Hyperopisus bebe. The sequence continues at coordinate 26,045,977 of JAODJW010000035.1, read as the reverse complement.
ATTCTTTTGTAAGGTTGGTCTGAGCTGCTCTTAGTGTCTTACAGCCGTTGACTCATACTGCTCATTTAAAATGACTAACGTCGTTAAGTGATGTTTGGTTATGAAACTGTACCCTTAACTAAAAATTAACTGACCCATTTGATAAAATGATTTTGTCTGATACATGACTTCAGTCTGTTAGATTCCGTCCTTGCTCTCTGCATGCGCAGAAAATTGGCCCCAGTAATACGCGGATTCATAATGAAAGATAAGAACAGTCTGTTGATTATGTCACAGTATATCAAAATTTTGTTTGATGAGGTTGATGAGTCAACACTGTAGGTTCATTTATATGTAAGTATAATATATTCTCCTGAAACAAGCATACTGGAATAGTCCTTAGTAGTCAATTCTGAAGCACATGGGACATTCATTGTCAGGGTCAGCCCCTGTTGTCTCACTGTGTCCCTTCCCCGTTTGGCCAGCAGGCGTTGCTGGTCATCCCGTCC
>JAODJW010000035.1:26026534-26045389 GCA_026777045.1 Hyperopisus bebe | reverse complement strand
TGTTCCGGAGCCGCAAGTGGGTCGTCCACCCTTTTTGTTCCCGGCTATGCCGCGTTCCCGCTCCCGAGCTGCCCGGCCCCATGACATTCATTCTCTTATGTTAAGACAGTAATGCAACTTTTCTTTCGGCTATTGTGCAATTGCTCATCCAAATATCAATGACATGGACACACATTGGTGCACGCAAGTATTTATACAACAAATAAAAATAAAATGGTGATACTACAATCCTGGGTAGGTGGGTTCATGCACCCAATCGGTGAAATTCATATTTAGGGTTAGACAACTCAATTTTGTTAATTTTGTATTGTATTTATAGGTTCTCCCCTGTTCTGATTAATGCCATTTTTTGAAGTGTTCCTGCAATGTTTTTTTTATAAAGAACGACACTTTGTGGCAGTCAAGCACCTGCATGATGGGAATAATGAATTCTCAAACCATCGATGTCAACCATTTAGGTGTTCCAGTGCCCAAATTAAGAAGCTCTCCCTTAAAAGCAGTCTCTTAAGAGATTGTTCGGGAAACAGACATAGAATATATCTTCAGAGTATTTGTAAGACACTAAGAGTCATATTTATCGGGAAATGCACCCCTAGTCCTTGAGTTCTATTCAGTCATTTAAAAACAAATGATTTGAACATTCTGCTTTGTTTATTTAACTTGAAAATGATCCCAATAGCTCAGAGGTTCAAGTTCTGTTGCCTTGACACTGTCAGTTAGGTCCTGAAAGGAGAACAGCAGCTCCTTGATTTGAGTATGACCCCTGACTACATCCTGGTATTGCACCAAGCTTCCTGGCCTCTCTGCCATCTTATCCTGTCTCTTCGGGTTGCCAACCTTATGACCTTGCCTCAGAGGTTGGCTGCCCTCCAGCCTTATTGATCCCTGAAAAGCAACTTCAGAGAAGTGGGGAAATATAACACCCAGATGTATCACCCCACTGCCTTAAATTTGGGACTTAATGTTAAAATGATTACCACACTACCATCCCAATGGAAACTAGGATGTAATGGAAGTCTTAAAGATGATGAGGTGAAAGATGATGAATTTCAAGAACATACAAGACTATAGAAATCTGTAGATATTGCAAAACTGAACTGCCACATATTTCAGTTCTTTTTTTATTGCACTGTGTACTGTGACTGTGAACATGCACGTCTTATGTTGGAATTGCATAAAACTATTGATTCGAACAAGTTATTAGAATGTGTAAATGTGATACAAATATTGCTTTCTCTAAAGAAATCAGTACTCGCATAAATGTTCAAATATTGCTTCTGTAAAGAATAGGTCTATGGGGTTTGTGAAAAATGCTTCCTTCTTACAAAAAGATCATGTCAATACTTCACTTATCTATTTTAAGTATCCTGGATTTTCAAAAGCTGGTCCAGACGTGACCTTTCTTAATCTGATGCATGAAGTCAATATATATGAAAATGCAGAATCTCTTCAGAATTTAGCATTTCCTTGAAGTCTAAAAGAAGGGACTAAATGACATTTGAAATGTGGGAAAGTGTTGAGAAAGTGATGCAGCCAAGAAATTGCTTCTAAAGTTTGAATTTGTGGGATTATATGTGGAGAAGTGTCATTATTTCCCTTGAATATTTGAATATTGAGCATCATGACAAACAATCTTTGGAGAATACAAGACATTTGCATACACTTAAAATGTGCTTCTCTAAAATGAGAAACTTACATCTTTCCAAGAGTTGTGTTCATTTCTGTCCAAAGTTTTGAAATATGAAATTTTTAAGAAATAAAATCTGTCTTCAAATAAAATGAATTACAGGACCATGATATAAACTTGGAAGGCATTTCATAAGCACTAGGAATAAATACCATTCATGACCTCAACACAAGACTTACCCCTGTTAAGCTTGGTGAAATAGTGTGGGACAACCTGAAATTAAAGAATCTGTCTTTGGCTTCTACAAAAGGTTTGGCCCCTTTGGAAAATAACTGTGAGACAGAATGGCGTCTCCACAGAGACCAGTGTCTTATGTCAGTCCACGGCAGTCAACTACAAAGAAAACAAGGTGCTGTGTTCTAATGATCTGATAACGGACTAAAGCAAATGAGAACATCTGATTAAGATTAACTGATACAGCAAGAGATTGGGAATGATAAGGGATGCATTCTGTACACTGTAACATTCTTCAGTTTCCTGTTGGCTTTGTAGATATGTGCACTGTAACCGATTAATTTCTTGACCTGAAGGAACAAAGTTGCTCTTCATTACTTGGGACTTGGAGTGCTGTTGTCTGGAAGGTTTTGTCCATGTACATAAGCTGGTTTAGGGAGGTCCTCAGTAACCCCTTGATTGCATGGTGCCCTTGTTTGCGTGTGGGTCATACACACATGTGTACTCTGTTATTCATTAAACGAAGCTGAACATCCTCCTGGCCTGACTGAAAGGTTTGCATTGGCGCCTGGTCTTGTTCTGTTGCCTAGATCTTAACCAGAAACACCCCAGCCCCCTGGGCAAGGTCAGAGTTTTCTCCATCCTCCCATCACACCGAGAAAGAAGAAATCTACCATTCACCTCCAATTACATACAGTGAATTTATATTTGTTGTGCACCTCTGCAGATCCACAGGAAAGAAATGGCCCCCTTCCAGTGGTGATTTGAAAAGCATGCTCCCAGGAAGAGTCTGTCTGTCTGTCTGAATGAGGAGGAGCACTGATTATTAGATTATCTATGGAATGGCGCCCACTGGGGAGGGGCTCATATACAGTATGATATTACAGGTGAAGCAAAGAGACAGGAGTAGCGTGAGAGGCCTGATGGATTGCAGGGCGTAGCTCATTGCTGAGCTCATGGACACTGAGGGTCAAAGGAAGTATACAGAAGACAGTGATGGTGTTTCTTGATGTTTGCGATGAATGGGCTTGGTGTTTTTTAGGGAAGTGAACCTCAGCTAGCTCAACTGTAAAAATATAGCAGATCCAGTGCACTACTATCAGCTGCTGGAGGAATGATTGTTTTGATGACAAATGTAACCCACAATTAGAATGGGCTGTGAAACACCAGGAATACAACTTATACATTTTTATAATTTATCACTGATAATCTGTTTGCTTTTACCCGTGATGTTTCTGTTTTCTTCCTTATTACATTTGTGAGCTGTTATTTCAGCCTTTGAGGATTAAGGGTTACTTTACAAGACGTGTGTCTGCAAAGTAGTGGAGAGCCTTCTGTTGTGGAGCAAACAAGGAGAAAAAGCAAGCTTAGCTGGGCAGAGGCCAGCAAGCCGACACTGAGCAGGAGAACCACGCCGGTGTGAGCTGAGGTGGGGAAACATGGGCAAGGTGTGAATGTAAATTTCTAGAACACTTGCACACTGGCCTTGACAAGTGCGACTTTTAAATATAGAAACTATACTCAGTGCTTCATACCATTGGCTCTTTATAAACACATATTAGCTTAAATATTACATTCTGTATGAAAATTAATAACAAGTTTGCACATACTTCAGTTTTTTAGAAAGTAAAAAGAATAAATTTAATGTAATCACGGATCAGAAGGGAAATTGAATGTCTTGTAATGTTTTGTAGTAAAAAGCAGAGACTCTTTGATCTGTTTGATTTAATGAAACAATTATGATGATTTATGAAATAAGGAATTATTACAGCACAATATCCGGCAGTCTCTAGAACTCAGTGACTGTGATTCTTTCATTTCAGAGAAGATGTCATCATGGTTATATGGTTTGGCTGACAGTGGAAGTTACTCACTTGTCAGATATGCCTGAGTAGAACAAAGCAACATTGTAAACATGGGAAACAGAAGGATAGACATGATAACCAACCTGATGGAAATACTCTGGCTGGCCCAAATAAAAATCAAAATGCAAAGAAACTTGGCAGGAGGCCTGATATACATTATGATCTATATGGTTTCAATTCTACTTAGAGTCAGAAGCAATTTTAGACTGTGACAGAAACCTCATGATGTGGGCCAATAACAGAACATGTAAATGTGAGGTTAGTCATTACAGAGTCTGTAAAGAGACTGTGTCTTATATGTTACTTCATTTTATTCTGGTGGAAAAAAACACCCAGGGACTGGATGACAAGCTATGGACCACATACTGCACCTTTATGAAACTTTATTTATCAGTACGGGTAATTTCAGACTCAAAAAAGTAACATGGAACAAAACAGCATGTATTTACAACTCCATTTTTACAAAATGTCTTTACATAAAATTTTGTCACTTTAGAAAATAGCTAGGCTAGAACAAACATGCTCACACACGCACAGAATAGATACATATGCACAAATACAAATTAAATTTTGTAATATACAAATAAATATAGACAATTACTGACTGTACCACATAGAATATTCTACAGCCAATTACATATGTATGATTAAATTTCAACACAAATTTAACATGTTAATAGACAGGACATTTATTTCTCAAAAGCATAATCTGTTAGTCTGTTAAGTTGCTAACATATTCAAGAAAAGTAACAGGAATGTAGCTCATGCCTAGTAAGAGAAGTTTTGTCATGCAAAACTCTGGGGAAAAAAAAACATTCAGTTTGAAGCTAGTAGATACAATATAAATAAAAATACTTCCTACATGCAGTGTCACCCTACAATCTGTCCTCTGATAAACTATATTTGTCGCCATCATTCCACAGTACTGCATACTTACACGCTGCTTGTCTAATTGCTGCTATACATTTGGTACTATAAGGAAGTTATCTACCAATTTCTGTAGCATGTAAGGGATTTACAGTAAAATTTGATCCTTCTTAAAAAAAGAGAAAACATTTCTATTATTTTTTTACAAAATGCAGTCCGATACTTTTATACTACAATAATAGTGCAACTCTTCCTGGATCATTTAAGGAAATTGTCCTATCGTCACAGTGAAGACTTGAACCCTATACTAAATGTGCATCGTTACCTGTGTGGCCGCACAGGGTCGGCTTGGGCCTCTGAGCGGAGAGGCTCGGACACGGCCGAGTGCGATGAAAGGCGCCACCCTGCCTGACCTTTACTTCTGTTCTTCTGTGTTCCACCATACTGCCCTGAGTACTTCGTGCTACTCCAACGAAGGATTTGGGTGATGCTGGTGATGCTCTTTATGTCTGGGTCCTAAATACCACACAAATATGCGGTCAGTCTTGTGGCCCATCACAATGAGGGTATATAATTACAGGTCACCTGACATCACGTAAAGCAACGTCGCACCATCAAAGCGAGCGTGTAAGTCACTCTTTTTACGTTGTTGATGGACAGGTGGAAGCGTGGGCGTCTGGAAGCTCTTCACGGTGGCAGGGCCCTCCCTTCCTGTAGTTAGCACTTGCACCTCCAGCCTGTAGTACGTTGCTGGTCGAAGGTTGGAAACTACCAATAAATTATGGTCCTTAGATAGACATAAAAAAGGAAAACAAAGAAGATCTTTTAAACTTTTAACAACTGTTGAATTTACCTAAATTTTACTTTATCTCAGTTATACCTATGCAATGTATTAGCATTACAATGAAGCAAACAAAAATTAGGATTAATATAAACTTGAGCAATTTCACTTTTAAATCCATCCATCCATCCATCCATCCATTTTATGTAATCTCTTGTCCTATTCAAGATCTCAGGGGGTCCGGAGCCTATCGCAGAAGCCATGGGCACAAGGTAGGGAACAACCCAGAATGGGGTGCCAACCCATTGCAATTCAGTTTTAAATCAATATATGGAATAAGAATGGTGTTCATAAGCATCCTAAGTAAACCCTGAGAGTGGTGTGACACATTTGTAATCAGACACTAACAATAAAGTGATCAGAGAAACACACCAAATAGGCAATGTGTAAAGTCCTTTTTAGTCTTTACAATCCCTCAGAAGAGAAAAGATTATCTATTTCCCCACTCAATGGCATCATATGTGAAAAAATAATCCCATAGTATATAGCTAAACCACTATCCATACATAAGAAATGCTTTATCCAAAGCCTTGCAAAGCACCCTTCTCACAGGCAAGCTTGTGTTATCACCTGAAAGCACAAACTGCCCTCAGTTATTTCACAGTGGTAAATAAAGAGCGCTTAATCAAACATTCCTCCTGATTTGGCATGAAAATCTGTACTTATGGGACAATTTATTTTTAGATCAAAAACAGCCTCACTAGGTGGTGTGGAACAAGACCTGGACGCTGATGATAGCATAGATTATGTAAATCTGCAGGTTTCTACATGCAGGGAGTGGGAGAAACTGTTGGGGAGGTAGATAAAAAACGATAGGTGGGGTTTTTAGTGAAAGATCTGAGTTCTCACATCTAAATCATTCTCTATCGGGTACAATGTTCTTGGAATGAAGATCAGTCTTTTTTAAAATGATGTCAGCCTCAGTGAAACCATGATAAAAAAAACATCCAACTTTATTCTTACACCAAAGGCACAATGTTTTCACATGAATATTTGTGCTACAGATATGCAGCATGAGAACAAGCAGTAACATGAATTTATGAGCTGTGTGATGTCAGGAGAGAGCATGAAGTGCCCGTAGTGCAGTCCAAGGTATGACCTACCGGTGGTAAGATCTGGGACTGGGAGATGAGGCTGTTAGGCAGGCTATTCTGCCTGCTGTGTGTGGTCACCTCTGCCCATGTGACTTGGAAGCCTGTGACTCGCTGGTCTGGGTGGGTCCTCGAGACCTTCCAGAAGAAGCTCCCTGTGATGTTTCCCTCATGAACAGAGAAGACTGCTGTCAGGTTCTCTGGCTTGGCTGACACCTTTGTGGGTCCTCTGGCTGACAAGACAGAAAGAGAGAAGCCCTGGTGGTCTTGCCCATCTGACAGCTTTTTATTCATAAGACTAGAAAAATGCAGGTAAACCCACCATCCCAGGAGCACTGGATGGGTTTGTGACTCCTGCTGCTGAGTGAGGAGCAGGATGGTGTGAGGAAAGTCACGCTCTCTGCTTTGGAACGGCCCTTCGACCTCATTGTGCGCACGGTGATTTTGTACTTGCAGGAGAACAGCAGGCTAGGGAGGTTGATGTAGTTCTCCTGGACCAAGAAATGGATTACTCAGCTCTGAGTTTGGCTTTACTCACAGTTCACATCCCCGTGACCACAGGAGATAAGGAACATCAAGACTAAAAAGGTCACATTTCCCCCAATTCTTAAGACTTTATCACCAAAATATGAGTAACCATTTCTGTATGAAGTTGTGCTAAATAGGCACATGTGCCACGTAAGATAACCAATTTAAATGAGAAGCAGCAGGTTAAAGTGTACATATTTCATATGTGTGATTACAGAAGTGGTTACATTTATTTACAACAGATTCTAACAAGTGATTGGTCCTATACTGTAAAATTTAGGAAAAAGCCCAAATATGCAAAATATTATTTGCCAAATTAATATTGACACTATCTCCTCATTTGTTCTGCTCTGGGTTGAAGAATAGAACCCAACTGCTAATAATTACTCGCAATTTAAACAGACTTTATTAAAACCAAGTGAGGCACCACATTCACAAAGGGGAATGGCATAACAATTGCTTCGGAATGTTCCACTGCATTCTACAGAAAAGGGATGTGTATTTCCTAGCAACCAGTAACAGAGCACCTATAGAATGTGCTGAACCTTAACCAATGGTGTTGTCCATCAGGCTAAGACCTAACAAAATCCTCTTCCCAATATCTGCTGGAGCAGCACGGTTTAGCAGAAACACTGTTGCAGTTAACAGGTTTTACTGGATATCACACCATATGTTAAACCAAATAAACTGAGTCACAACAGCCACAATCACTCATTGTAGAGAAAGCTGTTTATTGTTCCTATTTCTGAATTCTGATTTCTTTTTGAGCTGATAACACAAGGCTGTTCAAAATGCTTGGTATTTGACAGTTGTCTGTTTTGTAGATGTTTACATGCTAAATCTTCATAGGTACTGTAGGCTGCACAAGCTACATGAGATACCTGTGTGACGGTTTTCTCAAGAGCCCTCGTTTCATTGTGGCTGCAGAACTCAGGCATCCACTGAACATGGTAGCGGCTTCCGAGTCCATCTGGTTCTGCAAGAAAAGCCAGAGAACGTGTTAGCTGACACAGCTCAGCAGAGCCATATAGCCAAAACAGACTTGCTAAATGTTTGTGAATCTGTTTATCACCAAAATTAATACTAAAGCTAACAAAATATATCTAGTCATTAAAAAAAGACTGTTTATCAAAAACTTCAAAGCATTAACTAATCAGTGAAAAATCTTGTTTTGCTTTAGAACTTCACATATTAGTTTTTAAAAATATTTCAAATACAATAGCTTTGTGCGTGATTTGAAATGAGGTGAAAGAATACCGGCAATGAAACTGAAAGAGAAGCATCTTGAAAAGGGCCCCTTTTGCCATGACAGGAATATCACTCCTTCATGATACATGCACGACCACAACCACATGTAGTGCTATAATATAACAGCAAATGAATTAAACAATATGAATAGCTGTATTTCGTTACAAATATCACATAAGCAGAGGTAAGCAAAACAGATTTACTTTTCAAAGACATGTAAATTAATAAAATAGATTATTTTAATGTACATCAGCTTTCAAAATTAAAAAAAATATCCAATAATAGGCCATTCAGAGGTGTCACTCACTCCCACAGAATTAAAAAAACTCACAAATGGGATGTAAGAATGGAAATCACTGAGCCGACACACACAATGTCATTCTGTCTTGAATTATGGGAAAGATTTCATATTCAAGCAAATTAAAGGATGGAATATTACAGTGTGATGCATGATCTGTTCGTCTGCCACCAAGCTGTTGTCAGCATTGATAGATTCAACATCAAACCTCAAGAACATCTCGAAGCAAGTGATCTATTTTGTTAATTACCCTAACATTCGGAGGGATGTTTATTGTAAATGCATCATTGTTTTCGTTAAATTGAAAAATGAAGAATCAACACATGATATGTTGATATTTGAGGACAACAGCTAAGATCAATATCACAGATCTGTAGTAAGATATATTTTCCCCAAACATTCAAATGTATGGCAATGGATGCAATAATATCCCATGCACTGCTGGCGTGGTTCAACCCAACGATTTGTTCCTATGGAAAAGCACCATAACTGTAGCATTAAGGAGCCAGTGACACAATTGTGTTTCATTTTTTGCTTTTGAACAAAAAGCATGTATCTTCAAATTTTATGTGAATACACTGAACACCATCTCTGTTTTCACTTATCCATGCTGCAAGTTTTCCGAAGTGTTGTCAAAAGTGTTTGTGTAGTGTGGAAAGTGAAAACTGAGACAAACATCTGTGTTCTTAAATGAAAATGCAGCAGTATGGACGTAGGCTAAAAGCTGGTTTAAAAGCTGGACTCCTGCATCGAATTGACGCCGTATATTTGGTGTAGCTGTGGACCCTATGCAGGAATCTATGCCGTAGCCTGATGTGCACCTCCAGAGAAATGCAACTAGATGTTGCAGCAACGCAGACCTCAAGAACTGTGATTGGCCCACTTGGCAGCATTCATGTTTTTATGAGAGTAAAGGCAGTGGTCATCCCAGGTGTACTTTTCCGGTGATTGAAACGGAAGCACCATTTGTACCTAGCATTAAATAATCCACCCTCAGCATTGCAGCAACAGGTCCACAGTTCTACAAAACACTCAGGAGGACAGGGCCAAATTCACTGGCCCCCATTAAGTTTATATGTACTTTACAAAAAAAAAAAAAAAAAAAAAAAGTTAAACGTTGTATAGATGCCAGGTTTAGAAGACTTTGGAACAGCTCAAAACTTTTCCAAATTTGTCTAGGGAAAGTTTAGAGCAGCACAAATGTAACTTGGATTCAATAAATGCATACTTTGTTAAATGTTTGTTTTTTTCCGTTTCAGTTGTGTGATTCATCAGTTGAATATGTCAGAGGATGGGAAGATGCTAAATGCAACATCCAAACCTATGTATTACCTAGCATTTTGGTGGTAATTGCAGAGAGACACAAACACACCAACGCTTCAAGTATAATTCTCTCAATGGCATAAGCCACTTATGTAGGTCATATGCAGGTTCGAAGAAAATATATGATTCAGGCTAAAGTCTTGAGGACATTTGCTCATCCATAAAGAAGTAAAACCACAGACATTAAAATCACACTGGAAATGAAACTATTCAATGTGGCTGTAGAGTAAACAATTAATCTGTTCATGTTTTTGGTTGTGTTATTTTACGTAAAGTTGAATGAAAGTTATTGACTTTGAATAATTGTGTGGTTTAATGTTAACTGTTAATGTATTAAATGCCTCTGAATGCAAAAAAATAAAATTAACTTGATTTGCTTCTTTTTTAAATATGTTACATCTGAGTTTGGAAAGCAATTGAAAGTATTTAGATTACATTACTAACTTTGGGTAAAGTAACTGAATACGTTACAAATTATATCGCATATCATTGATTTTTAACAACAAAACTTTAAATAAATTGGAGGAGACCCAGACCAGAAGCCCTGTCTAACATAATAGCCAGATATTAATTCTGAAAGGGGCAAGTGGGTATTTGTACTGTAATACAATATGCAAATTAGTTTGTTAGCATGAGGTGGTTTTCATTTCATAGTGATACATCTTCAAAATTACTCCGATTACACAGACACTCCCCAGAGGGCAATCATGCCCTCCTACACCAACTTTTGCTACACCTATTGTTCAAAAGGCTGCAGAATATAAATCTGTTATTAATCTTTCCCATATTAAAAACTGAGCTATACTGGCCCTCGGCATGGACCATGTTTTTGGTTAAGAGATGAAAGGAGTCCCTTGAAGGCATGTGCATGAAGCTTGTGCATATGGAGGCTTCCAGCAGCTGGGAAGGAGAAAACTAAAATTACAGACCAGGGAGAAAGGGAAGGAAATAAATAAGTAAACAAGATGTAATGAGGTGAGCTGAAAGAGCAGAGAAGAAGCAAAGCAATCAGCCTGAAAACAAGTCTCACGTGAAAAGTAACCGTGTACTGTTACAGCATGTAGGGCCTCCCACAAAAAAAACTGAGAAGATGTATTTACTGTTTTCCTTTGCTCTTCCAGCTGGTGAGCTTTATGGCCAATATGCCCAATTATGTGCTGTTATTCCTACCAGACTGAAGAAATGCTTTAGTGAAAAGCTACTAGTGGCCCATAATCTGTTAGGACAGCATATGTTAGCAAAGCACTTAACATCAGCTGTTCACTAACTGTAAAATGTGGCCTCTAATTCTCTGCCCCTAAATGGAGACAATGACCAAACAATACCGCAAATCAGTTTGCTGCAAGCCGACGAATGAACCGGAGGTAAAGCATTTTGTAAAACCCAAGTCTGAGAAGCCTGGGCCACTGACTTATGTTCATTCAGCCACAGGAGATAAGTCTAGTTTACTTAAAGACTTCAGATGGGAAAAATTGGCCTTTCCATTGCTCAGCAAATGGATTTTCTATCAACAATGTGAGGCTTCTTATAGGGGCCATTCTTGAATCGGTTATATGGAGTTTGGCTTGGGTGGTGACATATATTAGCAAAACAAGTGAAACCACTGAATTGGTCTTGACATGCAAGCCTTGGAGCATACAGTTGAAGGCCTGAGGATTTCCACTCTGGCATTAATTGAAAAGCAAGGCATCAACACCACTGCCTTTGGAATTCTATGATGTTTTACCCTTGTGATGCTTCTGAGAAATAATGTCAAATCTTGTAAAGCAAAACTGACAATATATTGAGCTGCTTTCTTTGTAGGGCCATCTATTGAACACAGCTGCCATTAAACTTTGTCATATGGAGGTCTGCAAGATATGTTTAGCATCCTTTTGCACAAACTCTCTTTAATACATTTAAAGGTGCCATAGAATTAATTTTTTAGTGTTTTAAATTGTTCTCTATGTAGAAGATATGTGAACTTGGTTTGGTCAATAAATGCCCAGAAGTGGTTTTACAGGGCCATTCACACCCTATTATTTTGCCCTAGAATGAAACAGGCCAATGTCCCTTTTTTGGATGGCTCATTAATATGTTGAGGAGCTCTGCTCTGATTGATGGGTTTACAGTGAGGCACTGTGATGGCTCACACTGAACTAACATCTTTACAGTCATACAGCACATAACTTTATTATAACAGAGCTGAAAAATTCCTATTGCCTAGTGACGTGACAGCACGACACATTACTCACGTGTTTGTTTGTGGCAATGCTGGAGTAAACAGACCTACTGCTTTGCCAGTCGTGTAAAAGTATAGCACATACAATTATGTACAGTACATAATACTTGATAATTATAACAAACAACTATGTTACTGGTTTATGTATTTACTATACTGTACTTTTCACCATTACTTTCAATTTATTTACTTAAATTTAATTAATTAATTTCATTGTAAATTTTTAAATCTTTATGAAAGTCTGTTTCACAATTAGGGTGAAATCCAGGATTGTTTCTGAAACTGATTATAAGCACACAAATTTCTTAAACTACTAGAATTATTTCACTGATTATATTTATACAGCTAATAACAGCGCGAATTTATATCCTGGTGAGAGAATTGCCATTCTAAAAAAATTACCCAGGTGTATAATTATTTAGAAATGTAGTATTGTATGATACTGGAGAAAAGCCAATTAGATGAGTACTAATGCAGCAGGCATACCTCCTCTCTTCTTCCAGTAGACTTTGACTTGAAGTTGGCCATCCTGGTAGTATGGGCTTCCCACCTCCAGCAGGCCCGCAGTCCGTTTCGCAGACAAGGAGCTCATTACTTGATCCTCATCATTCTTGTGCTTAACTGATGCCTCTTCTAATGTGAGAACATGAACATTTTATTTTTAAATCTTCATAATATAGATACAGATAAAGATAACCAAAATCCAAGTTCAAATACATCTTGTCTTTAATGACATGCCCCAGTCTATGTGCTATACTGTAGATAACAGAGAATTTATTTCATTTGAAAGTTTATTTCATTTGAGAAATACAGACTTTGTTCTGGGTCAAAAGTACTGCTTTACGAGCAAAGATAAATAATTTGAAAATAATTTGACAATAAGCAAAATGTGCTTTGAAGGAGAATACATCTAAGATTCAAGAATTCAAGAATTCAGAACACACTGTTCCTTGGAGGAAGCAACTTGTTACACCTGTGCGAGGAGCTCTGTCTCAGGCTAGCAGAGGTTTGCTCCATATACATACAGTAACAGGGGGACCTACTTGTGCTGTTCAGTCCAGTCGTGTTGAACTGCAGCAATGCCTTGGAGCTCCTTAGGCGCACCTGACCCCAGTATGTCACAGCCTGAAGCTCCACAGAGTAGCTGCTGTCTTCCTGGAGACCCTCCAGATCCACATAGTTCTGAGCCTGCAAATGGCAATAATATTCCCCAGTTTGGTTAGCGCTACAGTGCACAGCAGGGAGGATGTGGCTGTCTGGGGCAGCCTGGCCATACCCAGCTCTCAAAGCAAACTCGAGCACATGCAGTCAAGTTCCTTCATAAGAGCCAAAGATTTGGCAATTGAAAGCATGTGTAGGCCAGGTAGCCCATACCACCATCGCAGACACCACAGGGGAGAGCCCCATTACCGACCCAAAATTGAGCTTTGTTAATGTGTGTTTAAGTTTCGACATTCCTCCATCAGCAGGCCTCTGGCTGACTGCAATTATCAACTGTCGTGTTTTGACATTCCAACATCAGCAGGCAGCCTAGGTGCAAAGCTGGAAACAAGCGGCACACGTGTCAGAAGGTATCTTGTATCTCTAGCCATTGAGGCTGCTCTGCCACATCTGCAACTGGTTACCAAAGCAACCTTGAGCGGAGACTCGACAATGAAAGGCTGAAAAGTCTTGGCCGTCGGTTGTTGCTGTTGTTCTCCAAATCCACGGTGGGAACAGAACTGACTAAGGCTTAAAGACACCGTACAGCTAAATTAAGAAATGAAACCTCTGGATCTTAGCTGCTTCAGATGATCTAATACACAGCTGAAATTTAATCTTGAAATATAACATTTTATTTTAGATGTTTTAGTAATAGTATTAATGTTGCATAGCAAATAAATGCTGGGCAGCATCACTTTTAATGCTGTTTTGGAATTTTAAAGCTGGTTTTCCAATGGATCTGAAGTCAGTGCTCCAAATGTACTTGTCAGAAAAACGTCTTCAGTTTATCCAAAGAAAGCTCTGAGGAATTGCCTCATTTTCCTTTATTAATACAATGCACAGTATATATTATGTTGTTTTCATAAAAAGAAAAACTTTTCATTCTAAATGGATTAATTTGTCAAAGTCAATAAAATAAGCATGTGAAGCTGGACTGTTTTCCGAGAAATAGGCAGATGATGAGTTTTTGCCACAAAAGAAATGAGATACATTGATTGTTTATTTTGGCCCTGTGATGCTGTGATACTCATTCATGACTGTGGTTACAGACCAGCTCACATGCAGATGTTAATTCCCAAAGGTCCTGCTCTTGCCATGGGCCTTAACAGTAATGAAGGATAATACCAAATCCCCCTACCCCATTAAGAGTCCTTCTCCTCTTCTTATTAGTCAGCACCACGGACGTCCCAGTGTCACTGCAGCTCCAGAAGAGCTTATAGTGGTGGACGGGGATGTCGGGGTCCTCTGGGAGGGTCCAGTGAAGACGGGCCGAGACGCCTCCCTCCACGCTGACTGTCATGCTGCTGATCCTTAGCCTAGATGGAGTTGGTGGTGCAGATGGATCTGTGGAGGCAAAATTCAGATTAGAAAATAACTTTTCAGCTTTCTTTATACTCTCGTCCTGGGCAGATAAAAGATGCAACTGTGAAGAAACAAAAAAAAAAAAAATCAGTTCCTAGTATCCTCAAAGCTTTCTCTAGTGACATAGAGAAGCTATCATGCATTATTTCTTTGATGACGTTAAAGCATGCCATGTTTTGTTACCCAAACGGGCGAACAGTGTGTATGGGCATAGATTTTGGTACCACTTTACAATAAAACTTTTTGTAATATGGATATTAATTAGGTTATAACACTTCGTAATTCATTAATAGACAATTATAAACAAGTTATATAGAAATTTTTTTTATTTTTTATAAATTTATTTTTATTTATGAGTTAGAACCATATTTTAGCAGCAAAGGGGAGCCTTAGTGTAAAGTGGTACCTGAATTTTACCAAAGACCAATAATATTCTATTACTATATATAACTATTCAGTATAGACTTTTTCCATGACTGTAAACAGAAGTCTCAAAAATAAGTTAATGTATTATGTGCGAGCATATTATGTATTAAATGAGTCCAATAAATCAGCTTAAACACAAAACCATTTTACTCCACTATGCGTACTAACATCGTTTTTTTAAGTTTATGACATGGCTCTTAAAACAGAAGGTAAATGTTTATGAACGAAAAAATAAAATCTAACTCTAAAACCTATTTGACAAATGGCTCTAAAAACAGAAGCCTGACAACCATTTAAATTGCATTTAATTACAGGAAAGACCCTCAGTTTAAGTTATTACTCTTCAACAAAATAAAACAAATATTGCAAATGTCAATATTTTTAACTTGTGAACTGTTTGTCAGTGTTTTAAAATGAAATGAACCAAGTAACGATGATTCTTTTACCCTGCACTTCAGTCTCCCAGTGATACGCCACCTGAATTGGTTTGGTTGGATTTCAGTTGTGGATTCTGGGTGTCGGTGCAATGTTACAACCAAAGCTCTTAAGTTGCTTCCATCCAGAATGGAATACTATTGATCTCTATTAAAGATCTTTAAGAGCCCTAATTTTACCGCACAAGAAAGGTATATCGATATAAATGGTGTTGCATTATCCTATATGACATTTTAAAAATATCGTGATATACAGTACTGTAAAAATTCCATATACTGCCCAGCCCTAGGTGAAGGTAAAGGTTGTTGATGGGAGGGTGGTGAAGCGTTGGATAAGCAGATGATCTGTAGCCACATGCAGATGGTGCCCCTAGTGGCTGATCCTGGAGCTGCACAATGGCTCATTTGGGGAGTCATGGCCCACCATTGTGCACCCAACCATGCATCATAACGCATTATAAATTATCTCTGCTACTTTCTCCATGTTTTAATGCACAAGATTTCTTAAGAAATCCTAAGAGTAACTGAATGTTTCCTTTGTCATGTATGCAATGGGAAACCAATCCGAGGGAATTTGTTCCCATTTGCTATGAGTAGCATGATGATATGGTGAAGGTGGTTTCCAGTGATAAGACCATATATGATATATAACCTCCTCCCTTCTGAACCAGGACCTAGGTTGATTACCTTTTTGCTTTGAGCTTCTATCCATCCCCCAAACAAATTGCCACCACTTCAATACTGCCTTGAAGACGGCCCATCTTCATAACATGACTCCCAGAAGGGAGCCGACCTAGAAATAACTGCTGGCAGCCACACAGTCTAACTATCAATGCTCCCCCGGGTCTGCAGAAGTGTACCAGATGTGAACTGGGAGGGGGGGAGCTGGATCTTATTAAGAAAAAGATCACTATGTGAGTGTCTGTTCCCAAACACTGTTTTTTCTCTAACACAAAATATGTTTTAGGTGTTTTAGATCCCAGCTGGCCCCATCTTTTGAGAGGGTAAGTAGTGCTATTGCCCCTGGAACAATATCGGTCCACTGTCCCAAATGACCACCTACTGAAAATAAGGACATAAACCACTGATATTTGATGATTTAAAACCGCTTCCTGATGGCTGGCTTTATAGTCCATCCATTGCTACACTTCTGCTGCTATTCAGTAGATGTGAGTGTGAGTTTCAGCTGCCGACATTATCACATTTTAGTGATGTTTTTGCAATGTTCACACAGTTCCAGAGCAATGTGGATGCACCATGCACATTCCCTAAGCTTGATAGCAAACAAGTGTGACTTCGAGCTTCACAAGGCTGGTCTTTTGGGAAGGCCTAACCAGCACACTCAAGCCTGCATGCGTAAGCCGAATGGAACGGTTGCAATTTCCATGTGGCCATTCTATACACTTACATAAACTGCAATGACATACCATGATGAGGACCACATGGTTAGAAATAAAAAATTAAGATCTAAACTTAGTTAGAAAGTAACAAGCGATGATTATGTGTACGCCAATGACCAGACCGCTACATTCCAAGTTCAGCTGAAGCATATTCAGGGAGTTGGACAGATTCCAGTAAAGCATTTACATTACGAAGATCACACTCAACTTCAGCGTCAGTGGTGGATTAATGTGTTCTGGGTCCCTAGGCTACATCCGAAGGTCCCTCTTCTCAATTCACTCCCCAAAATAATACAATTAACTGTACAACTATTAAATATTAGTAACTATGGAATTGAATGTGATGCTGTACAAAGGACACATAAGAACAAGAAACATGCTTACACTTTCACATCCGTCATTTGCAGCAACCTGACACAGCACAACAGAGATCTAATTGAATAAACTTATCAATAACTGTAACCTTAAAACATTAAACTAGAGGGCTGCATGGGAATGGGGAAGGCAGTAATACTGCAGATATCTGCATTAGTCCGTGGGAATGAGGACAAAAGTAAAAGTGGATATATAAATGATCTTTTCGGTATACCACAGTAAAGATAAAGAAATCTCTCCTATATACATATTCTTGTATCTGCTATATTAAAGCTATGGCATGCAATTTTGGAGAAACCAGCAGATTTTGAAAAGTCCAACCAAAGATCCCACCCCTGCTCTTCAGGCACCCCTCCAAAGCCACTCCTAAACACATGAAGGGACGCTGCCTGATCACTGCTGCAGGACGAGAGTTTGTAGGGGGAGGAGAGAACTTTACAAAGAGGCAAATTCCAAAAGAATATAAAACCATTTCTTACCATTAGAATGTTTTCCTATTTGCATTTTTGATAAAGACAGACTATGTGTATCAGAAAGAGACGACACATATGTACACCAGAAAATACACAACGGTATAAAAGGAGGTATGAAAAGAGCACCGAAAAAGACATATGTAGAGCAGGTCTCCCAATTCAGTTTTAACCAATCACCAACTCGCATACAAATAAATGACCAATAAAGGATCACTTGTAAAAAATAACAATGAAAAAACTAGACTGCCAATAGTGATCCCCCCCCGATCAATCTGGAGCCATTGGCTGCAGACTAGGCAAGCCTGTTCATTAATCAGCATTTTTTTAAATGTTCAGCATTTTCAGCATGATCTGTGCCACACACAGTCCTCGGTTGCCTGCGTGAGCAGCAGGTCAACTAGGTAAACCTCAATGGCATCACAGCGGATTAAATCAAGAAATGATATGACATTTAAGACCACATAATCCCTGAGAATTCCAGAGAGATTGTCCCGGCTTTTAATAGACACCTTCTGTAACTCCAGTGAAGACTAATTTAGTGTAACTCAAGAGTCGGCACACCAAAATATCTTCCACATCAGTGATCTGAGAAGGTCTGAGGCAAACTGCATCAGCTATTTCTGCAAGAACTGCTGAACCCATATTATATCTGCAATATACGCACTAGTTTTAACATATTTCATTGTATACGGGCGTAACGCGAGAAACCCCCTCTATGTGAGCTCAGGAAGGCATGCAGACGCACAACAGCGACCGTCGAGGTGTGTCCTCTTAGACATTACTTTGAAGTGCAGTTTTTATGTAGACAATCATAAAGAGGAGGAATGAGGGGGACTGTGCACGTGAAGCTAAGTAACTTTGCTAAGTGCTAAACGCTTTATGAGCTGCTACCTGAGGAATGCCTAAGGTTGGCAAAGAACACTTTACTTAGTTAGCCAGTTTTAAAGGTTTTGCCTTTTTCCAAAAAGCACTGAACAGCTAAAACCATAGACGTTAACAATACTCAATTATTTATGGATTGTATTAAGCAAGCAAAGAA
>JAODJW010000035.1:25980687-25996332 GCA_026777045.1 Hyperopisus bebe | reverse complement strand
CCCCTCCACCGCCCCCACCTCCACCCCTCGCGGGCTTTGTAAGCTGTTATAACTTCACTTCTGGCCGAGGGGCGCGATCTGCCGCAAGCAGCATGGTTTTCTTGTATTGATTTGAAACAGGCTGCAGGACGAATTGGAAAGGCAGACATGCTTAATCAGATCCCTTGGCACACTCTGCCGGACGGCCACGGGTCTGCGGCGCTGTCTGCAAATACTTCAGACCCGACATTCTCTAACGACTGCAATTCCTTAACGCCGACAGTATATCTTGGAAAGCACGGACCATCGGCAGGCACTGGGAATACAAGGCATCCCAAACTTCCTAACACCAGCCTTATTGATTACGCATGAACATGAACCTCAGTTCACATATGTTGAACCAGGTAAGGACAGTCATCCTACATGCTCACACGTATATTGGTTTGTGCCATATAGTCTCCCCCAGGCTCAACTGGAAAACTGGTGGGTGTGTTTTGCTCCTTTTGGTCTGGAGAATTCCCAGGTGGTC
Source organism: Hyperopisus bebe (assembly GCA_026777045.1). NCBI lineage: Eukaryota > Metazoa > Chordata > Actinopteri > Osteoglossiformes > Mormyridae > Hyperopisus > Hyperopisus bebe. The sequence continues at coordinate 25,995,824 of JAODJW010000035.1, read as the reverse complement.
TAACCACATGACGTAACCAATGGTGAGAAATCCCGTGACACTCTTAAAATGTTTTAAACACGGATGTCTGTGCACCTTAAAAAAATAAATTAACTCGCACAACAGCTTAACTTGCTGGCTTATTACAGCCATGTGTGGTAGGAATTTTATGATGTGTGGTGGAAGAACAACCACACTCACTGTGTGGGGTCCCCTTGAATCCTGCGTCTCTATCGCTGCACTTAGAAAAGCCTCAGCCAACGGTGAAGTCGGCCCATAAAGCGGTCGAGGGGCATGTGTCTTTATTTGGGCCTCTTATACCTACGTCACCCGACTCATTTGTTCAATTAATTGTCCATGAGGCTCTGCTGGAAACAGTCGTTGGTTCGAGTGACTCCAATTTAACACTTGGCTGATCGTGTAGTAGCTGAATCTCCATTGCTTACAATGATGTAGTCCTCAGGTGTTTCTCTTTACCACTACGAATGTTTGGGCAATTCTGTCCAGAAGAAATAGTTATGTGATATTGAAATAGATAATTACAGATAATTACATCTGAGCTGTTCTTCCACTATGTTCGTCAGGGGAAATGAATACAAATTCTTCACCTCTATTAATGCACTCTCTTTATCAAGGTGTATGATGTCATATTTTTTCAGTGTTATGGATGCTGTTCACAAACCAAATTCCTGTGCCTTCTACTGGACCCCCAGAATTTATATGAGCTGTGGCATCTGCATGAGCATGTTCATTTTGATGCTGTGTATCGGCTCTCAGAAGTATTGTAGCTGGGAGATGATTCAGGCATCAAGGTCTGGGCCCACTGCCTCAGGCCCAGAGAAATCGGAGGTCAGTGTTATGTAATTCCCTTAGAATCCTCCACATGTAAATTTTCACCTAATGCCTCTTTCCAATGAATTTCAAGTGGCCTCAATTCTGCAACTCATAGATGTTAAATATACACACACCCACAGACACACACGCACACTGATCAGCCATAACATTAAAACCACCTGCCTAATATTGTGTGGGTCCTCGTGTTGCCAAAATGACTCTGACTCATCATAGATGACTTGCATAGATGCTCAAATGGATTAAGATCTGAAGAATTTGGAGGCCAAGTCAACACCCTGAACTCATTTTCATGTTCCTCAAACCATTCATGAATAATTTTTGCAGTGTGGCGGGGTGCATTATCGTGCTGAAAGTGACCACTGCCATCAGGGAATACAGTTGCCATAGGGGGGTGTATTTGGTGTAAAAAAAAATGTTTTGGTAGGTAGAGTGTATCAAAGTAACATCCACATGACCAGGACCCAGGGTTTCCCAGCAGAACATTGCCCAGAGCATCACACTGCCTCTGCCGGCTTGCCTTCTTCCAATAGTGCATATGGGTGTCATCTCTTCCCCAGGTAAACAATGCACATGCACCCAGCCGTCCACATGATGTGGCTCATCTGGGCAGGCCACCTTCTTCCATTGCTCCATGGTTCAGTTCTAATGCTCACCTGGCCACTGTAGGCACTTTCAGCAGTGGACAGGGGTCAGCATGGGCACTCTGACTGGTCTGTGGCTACACAGCCCCATACTCAGCAAGCTGTGATGCACTGTGTGTTCTTACACATTTCATCATAGCCAGCATTAACTGTCTCAGCAATTTGTCCTACAGTAGCTCTCCTATGGAATCAGACCCGATGGACTGGCCTTTGCCCCCCATGCACATGACCCATGACCCCGTAGTTCACCGGTTGGCCTTTCACGAACCACTTTTGGTAGGTTCTGACCACTGTATACCAGGAACTCCCCACAAGACCTTCCATTTTTGAAATGCTCTGACCAAGTTGTCTAGCCATTGCAATTTGGCTCTTGTCAAAGTCACTCAGATCCTTACACTTGCCCATTTCTCATTCTTCCAGCACATTAGCTTCAGGAACTCCTCACTTTCTCAATACATAATGCTAATGTCATGCCAAATCTCTTCCCCTGTTCAGATTCCTTCCCCCTGTGACGTATCACTCAGCTGTTTGGTCAATGGTGCAATCGTGATGATGCAGTTTCGAGTTATTCCATAAGTTTCAAGTTTACTTCCAATGTAAGCATTATCAGTAAAATAGGCCTACATTTATAAATCTTGTTTTAAAAGCATTTTTTATTAATTTATTAATTATTAATGCAATTATTAATGTATGTTTGCCATACAAAATGATCAACAGACATAAAGTGATTCTTTAAGGGCACAGTCAGGGTAAGGCTGGAAAGCTAGCGGAAAATGACCCAAGCCACCTTAAAAGTGTGTTAGTAAACATTGCTTGATACACATAAAGTGCATTTCTTTTCATTTTCCTGAAATATAACATTTGTGTATTAATACTGTTTGTATGACAACCAATAATTAATATAATGATAGAATACTGTGAGAGTGGAGCCACATTTTTCTAATGCTGATGATCTTGTTCAGAAACAGACGCATAAATATGAGATTGGCCATATTGTTTTCATAATTGCATAGCAAAGTGATTAACAATTTAGACTTGTGAGCCAAAAGGTTGCCAGTTAAAATCCCATTTGGTTTGCGTGCTGTGGATCCCTTGAGAAAGGCGACCACTGGAACACAGTTAAGTTTGTAGTGTTACTTTAAGTGTTCCTATGGAAACAAAAAGCTGAAACACTTAAGTCAAAGATGACCTGGCTGTTTCAATGGTTTCAATGTGGTTTTAAGGTTGTTTTTGATAAAATATTTACAAGTGAATACTCCTTCAATATTCAAAGTGCAAGAAGTAGCATACTATGTTAATCCCCATCTAAAAAAATGTCTGATAAACTTACTAATTATGAGAATCAGTAAGAGTGTTAGTGTAATCATCATGTTTGTACTTCATCAGGCTCCAGAACCTGTCCACATCTCTGTTTAGATCAAAGCCCAGAGCCACCACAATTAGACAACAGTCAGCGATCCCCAACAGTCCTGCTGCCAATTATAGCCCTATAGGAAACCTCTTTCAGCACCAGATAACAGTTCCTGATGGCCTGTTTTTCTGGAAAATTTATCTGCAGAGCAAAAGTCAATTGGTGTGAACAGTTTATGGTACATTTAACCCATTATACCACTATACTAGAATGATTTAATTTCATGAACAAATACTTACATTATAATTTAGTTATTATAGTCATAGTAATTAAAAATACCAACAGCTTCAAGGTAATTACAATGGTATAGTGTGCAAAGTGCTGCAAAACCCTATTCAAAACACATGTATTGACATGGAGAATTGACCTCCTTTTTTCTCCAGAACCACTTCAAGGGTAGAAAAGTTGCGCATTCAGGGATGACTTTCTGCACTTCCTGTTGTCCTCAGCTGTTATTTTTGTACCTCTGGCCATTTTGTTGGCTTTAATCAGTCTCCTCTGTTTGACCTGTGTCATTAACACGGTGCTTATAGTCGCAGAACTTCCACTGACTAGATGCCTGTCACGTTGTTCTCTGTAAACTATAGACACTGTATTGCACAACAATGATGATGGTGGCAATTTATTTGCCATTGTACAAGCACAATTAGTTTTCTTGTATCCTATTATGCTCTCCTGTGAGACACATGGATACGTACAGGTGAGCGAGCAAAGCTTAAGGTCAGAGTACAGGGTCAGCTGTCTTCCAACAGGTTTAGGAGTTAAGGACCTTGGCCAAGGGCCCAACAGGATTCAAACCAGTGCCCTTCTGGATAACGGAAAAAAGTCACTTCGCCCCATATGGCACTAACAATCACACCACTTTCAATTACTTTCTTAAATCAGGAATCTTACTCATTGTAATGCTTTGTCAAACAGCAATAGACTTTGTCTGCATTCTGCACATACAGAGTTACAGCCAAGTAATTGACTGCTTGGAGGCGCAGGCTGCTGGCATTAACGAGCAGGTGTACCTAATAAAGAGGCCACTGAATGTCAACATTCAAAGTCATGATGGCAGCATAACAGTAGATTGGAAGATAAAGTTGATATGCTGTACAGCTGAAGAATAAATGGCAACCATTCAAAAGACAAGAGCAGAAGTCAAATTGTATCTGTTTTGGAATTTTATACGTAGCATTGGCTCTCCCCTGGAATCATGGAGTCTTTTGGACCACAGTTGCTGTCCAAATTATAAACAATTAAATTCTGGATATTGTTTCACTGAATGCATGCATACAGTAAGTTGTGTCAGTCTTACCTTACAGTATTTGAAAGGAATTATGACATGTTAATCGTTTGTTAATTATCGTGTACTTTCCTTTTTGGGAAGCCAAAAATATTCTTTTGGCCACAATGCAAAACCACCATACCAGTATGAAAAGAGCCACGATGGATGACATCAATGGATGTGTAGTATTCAATTTTCATCCAGCTTAAATTCTTAGTTTTTCGTCTTTGCAATTGATAATTGTGCCATTTGCACTGGGAAGAGCAGGCGTGGATCTTTTCTTGCTCATTATAATTCTCTTTGTTTATGAGGGCTTATTTTATAAATTTTGACTCAAACAGATTTTCCAGCATTCTGGCTGAAAGTATGTATGAGCTATTTGAGGTCAGAAAATTTCTGTCAGCGTGCCCGTGTTCCTGTGATAGATGATTCTGGATTCACTGCCATTGTATTTTGCAACACTGAGCATGGATGTTTCCCTCCAGACAATCAGCTTCTGCTTTATGTTTCAGTCAGGATCCAGAAGCTGATAAGTCTGTAGTATGAAAAGCAGGTCCATGCTATGTAATTAGGCTGCTACTCCAGGCTTGGAGGCTGAACGACCCAATGAATGAGTGAAGAATTCTCCTTTGAGTGTCATATAAATAATGTATATTTGTTTATTTGTTTATTCTCCCTTCAAATTCTGTTTCCCATATGTAGTTTATAGTTATACAGAGACTCTATAGTGAGAGGGAGACAAAGAGCAAGTTTGTGATCTTGCGTGTGTGTCCTGAGATAGACTGGCCTACCATGCAGGACTATGGCACTCACTGTTTACTGGTAAAAACTCCAGTCTTGCTACAACCTATGGAAAATGTATAGATGGATTTATGTCTTCATACAAGCGTCATTCCATATTAACTTACATTGCAAGACAGTTGTAAATGGAATAGATGAACAGTGGGCACAAGCCCTAAGGGTATAAAACAGTTTTTTTTTAGATTCAGTTTGTTTAGATTCAGTTCAGTTTCATTGCCTGCGTCTGCATTTTATGATGTCTTAGTGGAACATTTTTATTAATTTACTAATTTAATTTATTAATTTGTTAATCGGACCTAATCTTATAACATGCATAATCAATTCAACCGGTTAAACAGAAATGGAGCACTTACTTGGTTATGCCATCAATGACCACACGATGGCAATGTTCTCATATAAAAACTTTTCCACAATAATAAAAAAATGTAATGCTATGGCAGACTTGTGTAATCTGCAGTTCTTTTTACCAGAGTCACTGAAACTTTTTTGTAGGAAAAAAGGAATTGGAGTTACCAGACTATCCATAGGTATGCATATGTGAGTGTATGTGTGTGTGTGTGTGTGTGTGTCTGTGAGTGAATGAATGGTGTGTGAGTGTACCCTGCGATGGGTTGGCACCCTGTCCTGGATTATTCCCTGATTTGTCCCCGTAGTTTCTGGGATATGACCTCTGGACCCCTGGCAGCCCTTAACAGGACAAGCAGGTACAGAAAATGGATAGATGGATGAAAAAAGCTGTTAAGGAACAAAGAAGTTACTTTTAAGTGAAGTTAAATGTTTCACTGAATCATGTCATTAAATCATTACAAAGGAACTGGATTACACCCTATGATAAAAGAAAAAGATCATGTCTGAAGAAAATAGAAAATAACCATAACAATGCACATTTAATACATTTTCACACAATTTAAAGTGAATTATACCTTGCTGAAATTTCCACCCCCAAATTATTGCTATACTTGAATAAAAAAACATAAATTATTCAAGCATGATGTGGTTGTTGTGAGATTTTTATTAAGTTTTTTGTTTAAAGAAGGTTGCCCCAGTGGTGGCTTAACAGTGAGGGAAGTGCACTTGTAATTGAAAGATTGCAGGTTTGAATCCCCGACCAAAAAGGGACCACTGACGTACCCTGAGCAAGGTACCACCCCCAAGCACTGCTCCCTGGGTGCTGAATTAGCTGCCCCCTGCTATGTTGAGATGACACACATGGGTTAAATGCAGAGGACACATTTTGTTGTGGTGTGTCAACAATGACCACTGATTACTAAATTATAAATTCTAATTATGCCTGTCCAGACATCAGCTAGACTGTGTACATTTATATCTGGACTATAGTTTTAGAGTTAGAACTTCTGCTGCCCCCTGGAAGATGGGCTCCCCCATTGGGTCTGGTTAGGGTTAGGGCTTTCTCTGCCAGTCCCAGGAGGATGGGCTCCCCCTTTGAGTCTCGTCCCTCCCAAGGTTTCTTCCCTCTAAGGAGTTTTTCCTTGCCATTGTTACTTCTGGCTTACTCACTGGGGGCTTTGGGCAGGGTTGCTGTAAAGCGCTTTGAGACAATGTAATGTGAAAACACGCTATACAAAAATAAATTTATTTGTTTATTTATTTTTTGTTTCTGCCTACTGCATATTGGAGATATGTTTGGGTTCTCGTCCAGGGTTGAAATTTATATATACAACAGTTAGCACTGCAGCCTGAGTTATTTATATGTCCTCCATGTGTGTCTATGTGTTATGTTTAATGGTCCAGGTTCAAGTGAACCATGCTCTTACTAAACTCATCTTAAACCGTGTGTGTGTGTGTGTGTCCTGCAATACACTGTCTATATAGGTGAGGTAGGCAGATAAGCCCCTGATCACTGCAAGCCTAGCATAGCTGCTGTAAAACTGAATGCATGGATGGATTTGTAGGGTATGGTGTAATTTTAAAAAAGTACAGTGAATTGCCTTAATGACTGTTGGCCAAATGCTCTAACTCCATCACCAAATTTTTTGCAAGACTTATCCCCCATAAGACTTATATCTCTCGCATTCGGACAGCCATCCCTGCTGACCTTGATCAATACCAGTTTGTATATCAAGCAAACAGATCGACAGAAGATGCGATTATCACAGCTCTTCACACAGCCCTTACAAACATGGACCAGGAAAATACCTATGTAGGAATGCTCTTTGTGGATTTTAGCTCAGCTTTTAATACAGTTATTCCTCACAAACTGATTCAAAAACTGAGCAAACAGCCATTCACTCTCATCTTGAACACTGGTACACCACAGGGGTGTGTCCTCAGCCCTCTCTTCTACTCCTTCATTACTCATGACTGCTTCCCCATTCATGCAGCCAACACTACAGTCAAAGTTGTTTATGACCCCCCCATAGTAGAAATGCTATTGGACAGTAATGAGACAACCTACAGGGAGGAGGTTCAGCATCTGGCAGAATGGTGCTGCCACAATAACCTGGACTTAAACACTACAAAAACCAAAGAAATTATGTAGACCTCAGGAAATCAAAGCACACAGCGCACTCTGCCCTTTGCATTCATGGGGAGAAGAAAGAGAGGATAAAGTTTCTTGGTGTGCACGTCTCAGCTGACCTCACCTGGACCACACACATCTCGCATCATGTAGCCCGTGGAAGGCCTATCAGAGGCTTAAGGCACGCTCACCTCCCTCATCGCCTGCAGACCAACTTCTAACGGTCAACCACAGAGAGTTCCTGACCTACTGCTGCATGGTATGGTTCACCAGCTGCACAGAAGAAAACAGAAAGGACCTGCCACAAGTGGTGTGGGTGGCAGAGCGTTCCATCGGTGCTACACTACCTCACTCAGAGCCATTTATACTGGCCAACTTGGGGGAAAAAAAGCCAGCTGTATTTTAAAGGATCCCACTCCCCCTGGACATCACCTGTTCTCTACACTGCCCTCGGAAAAGAGATACAGAAAAATCAGGGCCAACATTAAAACACAGCTTCTTCCGACAAGCAGTCAAATGCATAAGCCCTCCACCCCCACCCATAGCCTTAGACTGAGATGTAATGAACCTACCCCAAGAACTGGAAGTTCATTACCTTGCTGTCATTTTTTTCCTTGCAGTTGATATTATTACAATTTGCACCACTACTTCTGTATATATTACCTCACTGTGTCATGTTGTTTGTTATGCTTACATTTATGTTATGTTGTTTTTATGCTGTCAGTCAGAGCTGCTAAACTCTTGTTGTTTTTAAAACAATGACAATAAAGATCTATTCTATTCTATAACACAACATTCAATAAACAAGATATCAACATTTGTCATCCCATTTAAACAATCAATGACAACTACATGGAATGAAGAAGCTATATATCTTAGGGTACTTATCAATAAAGTATCTGTACTATAAACTGTGGCATTTGCATTTCAATGCCACAGTGCCACAGTGCTGAACTATGCCAACAGTGATCCTGAATCTGATCTGAATAAGTTGATAAAGCAAATATGAATGCAAACATTAATATTTCAGGGTCCAGCTGCCTGTCCCTGAGGAGATGATGGAAACAGAATAGGGTATTGTGTTCCCTATTTGGCCGCTGAACAAAATTTGTGCACCAAACACACCCACATGTGCCCACCTGCCAGGATCTCCTTGGAAACCTGTCATCATGACATTTCAGATGGCAAAAGCTCAAAAACAGAGTGCTATGCTTTAGCCTGCTTGTCCGTGAGCTGTGCGTGAGAGCATACGGCTTGACATCAAACAGATTATCTTTAGACATGAGTAATCTCATTTTATGCAGTTTGTTGTGGATGGCGTGCAAAGACCTTTGATAAATGAGATTCACGGTCAGCTTTCATTTCGCACAGTATTTTTTTGGATTTAAGGTGGATCACTCTAGCTTGGCTTAAAAACAAACCCAAACCAGATGCATGTCAGTCTGTCTTAATAGTTTAATGTGTTTTCATGACCCTATAGTGTTTTTGAAAACCACTAACATTTATTTTGAACAGTCCATTAAACAACATAAAGATATATTGATGAAAATTAGTGTTTTAAAAGAGAGAGTTCTCTGAAATGTTTATCGTAATTACCTAATTTCATAATGGTTATTGTTGTGTTATTTACCATTATTCAAATTCTGAAAATCAGGCAAAATTATCACAATAGAGATGACAATCAATCAGAAAAATAAGGTGGTACTTTCGATGAGCTTCCATCATTCATTAATTTTGTAAGGATTAATATTTATTGTTTTCAGAATTATATCATACAGCATTTAGAATTAATGATAAGAAAAACTCCATGCCAATGGTAGTAAAATATACATAATGGTTTTCATTTTCAGCATACAGAAATAGTGAGGCAATGTCACCAACAGAGTCATACCATAAGATCACTGCTTTGTTTCTATAAAAAACAACTGGTTCCCAAAGTAAAAAAGAATTATCAAAAATATTTAAAAGCATATTAATGCATTACCAGTCCATCACAGGGCACAGGTTTGGGGTATACCCTAGACAGGATACCAGTCCATCACAGGAACACACAGAGCCAAGGAGGAATGATGCCAATTAGCTTAACTGGATGTCTTTGGACCTATGGATGCAACGAGATGGACTACTGTACTATGGGTTTCCCTGCATGCATACCTTGTTCTAGAGGTCATGGAACATCCAGTAGATCCATGAGGATGTGAGCACAGTACAGCAACCTAAGAGCACCGCAGAAGGTGGCTTGGCCTACTGATTAGTCAGGTGAGGTCTGGTTGGGGAATGTGCGCCGATACAGTGCGTTGCCGCACCCACCGCACAAATATACATCAACTAATGAATTAATTAAAATTCAATTCATTAAGAAGTATTTTGCACGAGTGGCATGTGGTATGTTTTTACATTAATTTGGATACATATAGGCCAAGTATTTAATTTTTCACTCTAAAGTCTTTATACACTCAGTAGCCAATTTACTATGAGTACATCGGCTTGCTAATGCAGATGGCCTGCCCCACTGAACAGCAAATTATTTGGCTGCAACTCCATCTATGCAGCACACAGACAGGGTCAAGGGTTTTACTTGCTGTTCGGTAAACTATTAGATGCACGATCCACGAAATTCTGAATGTGGTGGGACTGTTGACGCCGGGAGCAGTAATGCTGGCATCTCAGAAATAGGGCCCCTCCTGGGGTGTTATGGACCTAGTTCATAAGGAGAGAGACCATTGTATGGCCAGACTCGTTAAACATAACAAAAAGGCCACTTGTGCAAAAAATAGCTCAGTACATATGACCTGACTTCTCTGAACACATCTGCCCATGAAATTTTCTTCTCATCTACCCCATCTTGCTCTCTGTGATACGCATGCAGGTGACAGCAAGCTTGGCAGTGATGGAGCTAGGAGATACAGTAAGGGCTTGCTCAAGGACCCACAGATGTATGGATTCTGCCAAAGCTGGACTTGATTCATCGACCTTCTGATCACAGGGACTGAGGCTTAACGTGCTGACCCACATGCTGTAAAACTCTTCAGCAGAAAAAAACAATAAGACTTGATAGGAAATAAGAAAGTGTAAAAAAAAAACACAGAATGTTATCTATCTCAAGTTCAAATCATGTGCAAGTTGATATTTAAAGAGTCCTCTTTACCCTTGACCAAAGTTAAATAAGACCACTGTAAGAAAACATGAAAGGTCAAAAAGTAATTTAAAAAATATCTGACAATGAACAACCTTATTAACAGAATGGTTGCTGTTGTATGATAATTGCATTTGCAAGGTGAAGAGTATTACGAATTTTAGTTTGTTGAGCATTGGGGTTATATCATAAAAGAGACTTTCAGAGTATCGTAGAAAACATAATTTCTAAGACACAAGGTAAGGTTTAACATACGCTTGTGAAATTTAGCAACCTGTGGGCAGTGGTGTCCTAATGGTTAGGGAGGTGCAATTGAAAGATTGGTGGTTCAAATCCCCGACCAGCAAGGCACCATTGAGGCATCCTGAGCAAAGTACTACCCCCAAGCACTGCTTCCTGGTGCTGAATTAGCTGCCCCCTGCTATGTCACATGTGGGTTAAATGCAGAGGACACATTTTGTTGTGTGCTGTGGTGTGTCAACAATGACCACTGATCACCAAATTCTAAAAATGTCTAATAAATGCGCACACAGAGCTCAGTCCCACACGTGTGCAGTGAGCTCTCCTCAAGGCAGCCCAATCTGAAATTCCCAGGCACAACAAGCAACAAGACACCATGTGACTTGCAACTGCCCCCCCTCCATAGTCATATATTACCATGCCAGTTCTTGGCTGTCTAGAAAGGTCACGTGACCCCCCCCCCAAATCAGTCTCCAGGGGTGGGGGAGGGGAAACAGATTGAACCTGTTCTTTGTTAAGAGGTCAGATCCAGCTCACTGGCAGGAAGAGCAATAGTCACCCTTTCTCTAATAGTGGTGCCCATTGAAAATGCTGTAGACAGAGTTCTTCTCAAATACACAATTCTCTTATAAAGTGCACAGATGGACTATTTACAACATAAGGGAGAAAGCCCGCTTATGATTTAGGATGATGTGTTAGTAAATACATACATTTTCCATATTTCATGAAAACTATGTTGGTACTTGGCACTGCTGCATTGTGAGTGTGTGGCATGTTCTTCCCATGTTGTTGCAGGGTTATTCCCTGCCTTGTGTCTGCTGCTTCTGGGAAACACACAAACACACCCAGAAAACATGCAGGCTCCAAGCACCAAGACTGGTGGCAGAATTCAAACCCTCCAAACAAAGAGATGGGTAACAATAGCATAATCCACTAACCACTATCCATCCTCTATTGAGAATACAATTATACACTAAAACATCCATATTACCTGACATCAAAATTCCCTGGCCTCAACATTCACGTCATTTGTACAAATAACATATTATTTGTACAAATACAATTTAAAAGCTAATAACAGAAAACCGTGCATTACTAGCTTTAAAAATCGGTTAGTGTTGATCAGACAATTTTAGCCATTCATAAACCAAAAGTTGCATCTCACAAGTAAAGCTATTCCAGTTAATTCAGAGAGATCAGATACTTTGAGGAAAAACAACACTCCAAACACTTGTTACTGATATAATTTACGTGTGGAAACTGCTGCGCGCTGCACCTTTAGGAAAGGTCCTTAAAACCTTGATCGCTCTAGCAAAGTACCGGGGTCAACTTCAATACCGTGCACAACGTTTTGGATAAATTCGATTCTGTTTTCACGTCATTCAACGAACAATATCAGAAATAATATTTGGGTTCTTGCATGGAAAACAGACGAAATCGACATTCGACACTGTCAAGGGACTGCGCTGCAAAAGCCGAACGAACAACATGTACCCAGTTCGGCATTTGTAGACCGTGCGAATGCGCGGCTACTCGGGGGAGTACGGTAGTTCGTAAGGACGTGTCACACTAATGCAGAGCCGTAATGATGTCAACTTGTTATTTACTTTCCAAATCTGAATGACTGGGCAAGCCGAAGGGAGAATTAATCAGCCACAATGTGACCGCGCAGGCGAAAAAAACACGGAGCTCTCAACGCGCAGGGGGTTCGTGGGGGAAGGGAAGTCGGCAGAGGCCAAATACAAGGTAACGTTGCATCATGCTTAGACTTAAGTTATAATAGCTTTTTATAAGCTCATGTAAATGTAAACCTAATTTAAAGGCTTGCTATGTAATGAATTATGGATAAATTATTTGAAAACCAATTAACAGTGTTGCATTTTCACGCTGGACTGGAAATATTATAACTTACACGCTGTGATGATCAATTCATCGGTAAAATCTGATTTGTCATTTAATCTTGGTTATGTAATAGCTGATAATGGCAGTAAATCCAGACGAGTAATCCCACCTCTTCAAATCGATTAAATGTCACATGTGGCTATTTGTTATCGCAGTTTATCTGTAAGGACTATTCCTTTGAATTATGCGTCTGAACGCGTTGTTTAACGATAATATTGCGACGATATCAGCAATAGAAATCACCAGCGGCGGTGTATAGGGGTGGGATATATTTTACATAACTTCTGCAGTGTCCTTAGTAATTCTGGTTGTCAGTGGAGTTCAAGTGAGAAAGATGGGGCGCATTTCTCATTACATAAAACGTCAGCAAAGACAAAAGCCAACAGTGATCATTGTCATTAAGAAAACGCCGATTTAATTTCATTTGGTCGCTGCGACGTCTTATTCAAATGCTGTTAATGTTTAAAGGAAAACCTTACTTCCTTCTCGGGTGGAGGTACATTTCAGTACAGAAATAGCAATTTTTAAGGTCATTTGCTGATTTCCTTTTGTCCCCCCCCCCCCCCAATTGTAGGTCACTGACTGTGCCTTCAGTCTCCCAAAGTGTCACTTTCAACTGCACGCTGCAATCGCCCGTAGCTCGAGCATCTGAAAGGAGAAAAAAACTCCAGCAATAAATAATAAAGAAACACCCTCCTATTTCCTCACCGACTGGTGTCTGCTACATCAACCGACATCAAAGCCCGGTACTTCCCTCCTTCTGTGCTCCCCCCTCCCCAGTGGATTACGGGCAGCCTGGATTACTCGGGAATCCAACACTGAGCCGCAGCAAGTGATCGGTATGGAAGGAAAGTCTGCACCGGCTTTCTGAAGTTGGGGAGCCGTTTCCTCTCGCAAGTGGAAGCAGAGGCGTTGGGAACCTGAGGCGCACTCTCTCGTTAAGGTAACTAACTTATAAACACCCACCCCCCTCCTAACTTTTCCACACCGTGTTTTTTCCTGTTTAGTCTCAAGACTTTTTGGTGTATGAAGGTTTTATATTATGCATTTTCATAAACGGCAGATTTGCTTTCTCTATTCTAACTAAAATACTGTGTGTGTTTGCGCTTTGCAATATATTCAATGAGTATGTATTTTAATTATATAACCTTTAGTAAATGATCTGGCAGTTAAGCAGCCAATAATTGCATGTAACCCTTTTACGTTTAATAGGTTTACAGTCTGCATTGGTTGAGTGTAAACACTGAAACGGCGTGTTTTAGTTTTAAGGTCGTAAATGTATATTTTGGATCAAACAAGGTTTGTGTAAAGTTTCCTGACCATTTTAGATCTCTTGATGCGTTCTAGTTGCTTCCCTTAACAATTATCGTTTCTTTTTATTTTGCCAGTAGAAACATATTGACCCCACGCGTAGTTCAGAGTTTCGAGTGGGGGAGGGACTAGCTTTACTACAAGGGTCAAGCACTGGTCTGTTGGGGGGAGGGGAGGAGCCAAAAATAATACGCAAGAAATATAACACAGGTTAACTGTCTTTATCAGATCGGTTGGGAGATACCTGATCGTGACTTTGATTCAATTTAGTTACCTGTTGATGAAGGGTGCGGTGGATCCCATATAATGTGGCTGGTTTAGGAGTGTCTCTGGCACATTAAGAGATCACCCTTCTTTGTAAACACCCTGCAATTAAGACATGAATGAGAAACACAAAACTGTTTATGATGGATGATCACATACGTGTTGTAGTTAGTGTTTGCTTTGACGCACATCTACTAATTGAACGGAATTGTCACTTCACTGTCACTGGCTGCCGGGTTATCTGAAGCAGATCCATTTTGTATGCACTGGGATAGCTGAGTATTTTCCTCCAGAGATAAAGGTTAGGTGTCCCCTTAATGCTACCTACATATCCTGCTTTATATCACATTTTTGTGACAGACCTGATTATGCATGTATTCTTGGGGGGTGGCGTGTGGCTCGTTGGGTTAGATGCAGTGCCTGTGATCAGAATGTTACTGGTTTGAACCCCACGGCTGGCAGACTGATGTCCCCACTGGACCCTTGAACAACCCTCCTTATGTACAAATTGCTCCAGTGACTGTCAAACCCTGCTTTGGATAAAGGTGTCTGCTAATTACATGTACTAATGTAAATGTGTTTTAAAGGAAACATTTAGTTTCCTTTAAAGTTAAGTTGCATAAATGAAATTTAAACTAAAGTTTAGCTGGTTGATCATTGTGACCTGTGGTCAATTAAGCAACTGAGAAAGCCATAACCTTTCAATGACTGCTGGCTCAGTAAGTCTCAGTGGTCTGGAAGGGAAAAGGCGAAAACTGAGTCAGATGGCACCTCTGCAGATGCCACTAAGATCACTGTCGTCTGCACTGCTTCACTGCCCCACTGCCCACTCTTCAGATGCTTTCAAC
>JAODJW010000035.1:25935588-25948799 GCA_026777045.1 Hyperopisus bebe | reverse complement strand
GGGGGGGGGGGGGGGGGGGGGGGGGCAGTGGTGCATTCCATTGTGTCTTGGGTGTGAGACTATGGCCGGGGGGTAGGGTGGAGAGAGTGGTATGTTCCATCGTGTCTTAGGTGTGAGATGAGGGCCAGAGAAGTGGGGGTGTGGGGAGTGGTACATTCCATCATGTTTTGGGTGTGAGATGAGGGCCGGGGGGGTGGTACATCCTGTCATGTCTTGGCTACACTGAGGCCATGTCACCTCCCTCCAGCTCAGGCGACTCCACAGCCCGCATCTGGAACCTGAACGAGAGCTGCATTAGCAGCTCCACCCAACTGGTTCTCAGGCACTGTATCCGGGAGGGGGGCCAGGATGTCCCCAGCAACAAGGATGTCACTTCCCTGGACTGGAATGTAAGCATTCACGGTGAATTACTGTGATTCTGGATGAAGCACAGATTAGTACCTCAGCCTTTAATGGCTGCGTACGATACATTCATAGTCTTAATCTTCATGTCTTACGAACATGTGTTAAAGTATACTGCCTTTTAAATAGTCCAGACTTCTGTAGCATTTTCTTTTAACAGAGTGATGGGACCCTTTTAGCGACCGGATCATATGATGGTTTTGCAAGAATATGGACAAAGGATGGTATGCATGAATTTTGATAATATTTTTAACTGATATTGCCTGCGAAACCATTTTTTGTTTATGCAAAAGGACCCTGTTGTTTTTATGTGATTTTCCCACATGCTGGTGATGTAATTGCCTCCTAATAAGGAAAAAATGACACAATGCATTAGAGCAATTCTAAGTAAAATGATAGTGTCCATGACATGTGGTTGTAATTATCTGCAGGTAATCTGGCTGGCACTTTAGGGCAGCACAAAGGTCCAATATTCGCACTGAAGTGGAACAAGAAAGGGAACTGCATTCTCAGTGCTGGAGTAGACAAGGTTTGTCAAATCAAAGATTTAGGGTAGTGGGGAGGGGGACCTGGATTCCAGGCAGCTTTGGGCACAAGTCAGAGGAACAACCTGGACAGGAGGCTGATGCTAGGCACACAAGCTCTGGGCCATTTAGAGATGCCAGTTCTGAGCACATGTTTTCGTACTGTGGGGGGAAACAGGAATCCAGAACGAACCAATGCAAGTCCATGAAAAGAGAGAATGGAGGCAGGATTCAAAGAGTGGAGGCATGATTGAAATCTCCAGCCCTGGAGGTGTGAGTGTCAGTCCAGTCCAGTCCAGTCCAGTCCAATTCAATTCAATTCAATTCAATTCAATTCAATTCAATTCAATTGTGACTTGTTCAGGGCCCTTTCCCCTTAGGGGAGCTCAACACGTAATGACAGCATGGGATTTTACTTAACACCTGGATGGTCATATAGAACAAGTAATGTCCACTATAACAATACAAAACTTACGTACTACAGATGTGTAATATAACAGGAGTAATACAAGATAAAATGATGCTGATGTATTACAAACCTCACGCAAGTGATTGATGGATGTCGGTAGCATTTCACCCAAAGCATTACACCTGATTCCTCCTGTGTACTTCAAAGCAAAGATTCTCTAAAGCTTCACGTCAGAATCTTTGGTTCAGGTCAGACCAAGCAATCCAAAAATAAAGGAGAGGAATCAGAGGAGATTGTTTACTGCTACACTGCCAACCGACAGTCTGTTCTAATACACAGAGGATCACATCATCTGTGGGGGTTTCCATGTATCTTAGAATGAATGAGTTTACATTTTTATGGTGGCTGAAAGGAAAGATGGGGGTGGAGGCCTGGCTAAATAGGGTCCAGCTCTGCCTATGAACTGGTTTGATATGAATCCATCCAAAAAAATGTATTTTGCTTGAGTATTCTGAGGAACTGAGATTCCACCTTAATGAAGATCAGTGTGGTGTCAGTATCTGTGTCTTTAAAATAGAATTAATATTTATGTGCACTTTAGAAACAACTTGAATAATCATTAAAAAAACATATGCTTGGGCAAATATAAACCGTAATAAAGTCATATACCATATGAGAGTCATGTCAGGTTAGATGCATTGGATGCTTGATTATCATTTTCGTTTTACTACTTAGTATGTTTGTAAGTATGTATACGCTTTACCAGTATGTGATCATAACATTTAAGACAGTTAAGACTGGAATACAAATGATAGATTATATATGTATTGCAAATACAGATAGCAGTAAAATACAGGGTTAATCATCTAACCATATATGACTTGGAGGTTAACATGACATTTCTAGAGATTACTTTTCCAAAATCGGTTGAGTGCTGCTGATGATATGGAAATCTGAACAATAGGTAGACATGTCCTATTTAAATACTTGGCAGAAATGCATTTTTTTTTTTTAATAAAAAGAGATAAGTTCTGCCTTGGGATCCTCAAGAGCCACAGATTTCCCAAGGAAAGGCCAAAAGTTTAAAGGGATACTGTAAATTATGACCTGATTCATCTGGAATTTTCCAGTGATATGTAATTCTTGCCCTTTACTCTTTCTTGTGGATTGTGTAATCTCTTGCCTTTTTTGGGTCATGTGATCACTTCATTTTTAATGGAAGAGCTAAATAGTGTCTTAAGACTGAATCTTGTGGATTATATAACACGATTTTCATGCAACATGTAATGTGTCTCATCAGACGACAATCATCTGGGACGCACACACTGGAGAAGCCAAGCAGCAGTTCCCTTTTCACTCAGGTACGCAAGCTGGCCGACGGCAGGGGGAATCGAATGGTTAAAAACAACAAATTAGAAATGGGTTTAGTACCTCCTCATATCTTGTGTTGTAGAATTTTCACACTGCACAGCAATTCAGTCAAAGCCCTTCATAATTTTATGCTGGTTTTTAATTTATGGTACTTATATATGACATTTGACGGAATGTAGCATGTGGTATGCATATTATTATGCAGGATCTATTTGGCACATTAGAACTGATAGCTGATTGTCAAAACTGTTAGCTAGTTGTCTTTGACTGTCTGGAAAGGTAAAGTTGACCTCTCTAAAGATCTGCACGGTCTGCTTGTGCCCCAAAGCTCCCGCCCTGGATGTTGACTGGCAGAACAACACCACCTTTGCTTCATGCAGCACAGATATGTGCATCCATGTGTGTCGTCTCGGCAATGACCGGCCCCTTAAAACCTTCCAGGGTCATACGGTACGAGGCACTCCGTCGCAGAGGAAGAAAACAGCATCATTCTCTGATGATTCAGTGTTTGCTTTTACTTTTTGTCAGAACTTATCTCTTTTTTGTCAGGTATAAAAAATAACACTTTTTCTCCCCGGAGCACATACTGGTCTTTCTTATTCTGTAGCTGTGCTCCAACTCCACCAATCCTTTCTCATCCAGAATGAAGTGAATGCCATCAAATGGGACCCGTCTGGCTTGCTGCTGGCATCCTGCTCAGATGACATGACCCTGAAGGTGAGGCGGCCATGGGATCTTCTTAGCCTTGTCTTTCTGTATTAGTGTAAGCCCAACGAGTCCCAAAGGCGGATACTGTTTTTCCTGCATTGCCCATTTGTTTGTTGGTCGAGTGATATAATATTATTCTGTAAGACTTCTCTAAACTATTACACCAGCGTTAGCTCCATTAGTGTCTCATGGCTAATCTGTTACTCATCTTTTAGCAGCCATGTGTGCTTCCTTTTGCTTTAACAACCCTTTTTGCTCAGATATGGAGTATGAAGCAGGAGTCATGTGTGCATGACCTACAAGCCCACAGTAAAGAGATCTACACCATTAAGTGGAGTCCCACTGGGCCTGGCACCAGCAATCCCAACTCTAACATCATGCTCGCCAGGTGGGGACAAAGCCAGTGGGTAGATGGCAGTGACTGGAGATACACAGCTGGGTTTCGGTGATTGAGACTGACAGCATATCGTACTGTCATACAGCAAAGTATGCCCTTGTTTCTGGCAAATCTCTGTAGCAGATGTGAAAATAACAATCTTCTGTACTTTCCCATGCCACCAGAAACACTATAAGCCAGATTGAGTTGGTCAGGAATGGCAAAGAGGCATTGGGTCTACTAATAGTACTGTCCTGGTTAAAATCTTTGTGATTCATTTTCATTAGATTCCAAATCTCCATGTTTTAAAAAAGTGCTGACAGATGGGCTCATATTTTATACCCAGTGCGTGATATTTTCAAAATAGAACTGAAATGTTTTATGGTTTGTGTTCAGTTGAAAACAGTCGAATGGTTTTAATAAATGTGCTGTCCTTGAAAAAATCCAAACACAGATCTCACCACTGAGGCGATCGAATGTTAGCTGACAGTAGACGGCTTGTGAGTTGGACGCAGCTGTCGGAGTGAGACCAAGCGAGCCGTCAATTGTGATGTTACCGTCCTTGCAGTGCGTCCTTTGACTCAACTGTGCGTCTGTGGGATGTGGAGCGTGGCATCTGCATCCACACCCTCACCAAGCACCAAGAGCCTGTCTACAGTGTGGCCTTCAGCCCCGATGGACGCTTTCTGGCCAGTGGCTCTTTTGACAAGTGTGTCCACATCTGGAGTACATTGGTGAGCAATTGTGACCTTAGCAGAGCATCCAGACTACATGGCAATTGAGCTGGAGTAGCTTAATTGATGGTACCAACATCTCACCCTCCAGCAGAACCAAGTGAGGGCTTTGTGAAGAAAACTCTGTCTATTTCGCGTTGTGGAAAGGTTCTGTATACATTACATCATAAACATCATGGGAAGGGTAATGTGGAGAAGCAATTATCTTGGCTGCCTGTTCCTCCCATGGGTTCCTGTTCTTTGTGTCACCAGAGCGGAGATTTGGTCCACAGCTATAGAGGGACAGGGGGTATCTTTGAAGTTTGCTGGAACAGCACAGGGGACAAAGTTGGAGCTAGTGCATCCGATGGATCGGTGAGTTGGATCAGTGCAGGCACGGCATCGCTATCATCATAATGCATGTCATGAAGGTTACCCATAGGTGGCTTATCTAGTACAATCAATAGAAATAAATTGAACAACAACTTAAATTAAATAAATTGTTTAACTTTTCCTTCATCAGGTTTGTGTTCTGAATCTTTGGAAATAGCATCTGTGCATTGACTTTGAAGATGGAAGATGGATCATGGTTGGTGTCTTACAATGTCTCCTGGAAGTCTTGGTGGTTTCAGACGTTGAAATGGTGGAACTTTCAACAATAGTCTGAAAGAGCCTTTTCCTCAGCAGAGCAGGCTACACTATGGGAAGGGTGGCCCTGCTGGGATGGAAACTGAAGAACGGCGCTGAATTCAAAATGGCTGTGCCAAATAATACTAATAATAATCTGAAATCAAATCCATGAAACCAAAACAAAGTGAGCTCCCCTCTGAAGACCAGATGTGCAGCAGCCTGTCATCTGGATGCTACAGTGCGAGTGAGCGAGTGAGCCATACCAACCCAGGAGCGGTTTGATGGGGGGCGTCCCTGCTGGAGAAGAATGAGTGACCAAAGTGAAGTATGGTCTTCACACGAGACTGCAGCAGGACCCATCACCCCAGTTCAGTTCTTGCAAGAGGTTACCCGAAAAGGGGAGGGTGCTTTGTTTTGTTGTCATTTTTTTTTTGGTGGACCGCCTGCTGGTGTTTATGCACCACATTTTTTAAAAGCCCAGCAGCATCTTCACATCACCCTTTTCAGGACTTTTTTTGAGGAATTCTCAGAATGGTTCTTTCTCTTTTTTTCCCCCATTTACATTTTAAACTCCTGGACTTGTGTTAGCTGCAAGAGGCACAAATCTGAGGTGTTTTGTTTTTTTTTGGGATTATTCTGCATCTTAATTTTCTCACAAACAGAATGGCAAAGACTAACTCGATTCAAATGTTATGTGCTAATAGTAATAATAAATATTAAAAAAAACTTTTATGGACGTCTGCATTGACAGAGTGGTTCACATATACTCTCTATGGATGTATATTTTAATGAATGTAAAGATTTGTAAATATGGTAAAAGCTAATTTATATACTGTGTATATGTGGTTATATACAGTACAAATACTCGTCTCCACCTGGACCCTGGGATCCAGATATGTTGTCCAACCTGCCTTTGCACATGATAGTGCTAAAATTTTTCAAATTGATTCTGGTTTTCTGTAAATTCTATTTTTACTCCTCAGTGGATTTTTATCGAGGTGGTGAACAACCCAGAGCTGATTATCATGGAAATGCAGGGCAGGTGTCCCGCCCTGGTCTTATTAAAACACATGCTGACCAATCCTGAAGGTATCCACATCTTCGCCTTTTGGTTTTTATTCCATCTTGGCCCTTAATTTAAACTGAAATCATTATTTTTTCTTCTTCCCTAAACGTATAATGTCAGTGAAAGGAAAATGTAAAGTCTTCTTTCCCAGCCTTCTAATAACTTCACTGTCTATCACTGTAAAAGCCTACCGACTCATTTTAGAACTTTAAGAGTTTGTGTAGCATTTTCACTGCATAGTTCTTGTTTACCTTGTGACCCTGCACTGGCTGGATGGATGTTCCTGTTTGCTGAGGTGGCACTGGAGGCTGGCCAGTTGTTCCAGGCAGTGACTTGGAGACCTGGCTGTCATCTCTAAAGCTTCAGTGCTTTCAGGAAACTCCTTTAGTACTTTCCTGTTTGTGAATTTTCCTTTGACAGCTGTGTTCAGAGGAAGCAAGTCACCATTATATGCTTTTAGTTCAGTTTGCACTCCTTTTTATCCAGTAAACCCTGCAGAGAGGCCTATCTGGGCACATAGGCAGTACACAGGCAGATTACCTCCCATTTATTTCTTTGAAATTATTTTTTATAGCATTGGTTCTGGAACCAGGTAGGTTTGTGGGGGTCATTTTGTGTGGTAGTTTTTTTATTTGAAAACAATTAAGCTGTCTATTGTAATTATTATTGAACATTCTGCTTTTTTTCTTTTCTTGAATGAAAATTCTGGCAGTCTTTGAGAATTACCTTAATATCAAGCAATTGGACAGTTATTTAATTAAGTTTAAAAAATTTGGGCTGTTGTTTGGGGAGTACAAACTGACCACAGTTAGTTCAGCCTGGGCAATCCTTATGTATATATACATCTTATGTGATTAGAAGAATCCAGCACACTCCATTCTCCCCCAGGTCTGTGTTCAAGAAGCGCTGGTTTAGATCAATGCATAAGCCCTTTGTCAAACATTAGCTTATGTTTTGTTCTACTGGCAAAGAGCAATAATTCTTTGGCAGTATTTGCTGACTCTCATGCCCAGATGTTGGGCCACAGCTTCTGCTGTGATACTTTGTGTCTGACTGAGGTTCGTTCTCTAAGAATTCTATGCTGAGCAGGTGCTACACTGGCTTTTCGATCCTCAATACAAGGTTGCGGCACAAGTCAAGTTCACTGTCTCTAATAAAATGCTCTATTTTGATATTAGAAAAGGTGTCAGACTCTTTAGTTGTTTTTCTATATTTGCGGTTGCATGTTTGTGGGGGTGTCACTTTCTTGTGGCATCTGTGACTGTTTCTTAAGTATGTTGAACAGAATACAAATATCTCTTAATTCAATACAAAAACATTTCATTTCGGCTCCTTTTTTACGTTGTATAGAAAACACAAGTTCTCTTAAACTCTAAAGTTTTTGCTTCCATCCAAATGTGATTTTTGCAGTATTGTAAGTACATTTTTAATACAGAGAACTGGTTTATGTCATTGAAAAGGTATGAAATCACCAGCACCCTTAAACTGAATGTGATTTACTCCATCTTTATTATATAAAAAACACATTAACCATCATTTTAGGTGTTTGCGGGAAATATGATAAATATATTACTTGAATGTGGTGGTTTCATTTAGAGAAGATTAAACATAAAATGAGCTTTATGTCAGTTAAAAGACAAATCAGATTCTGTATCTTTCCACTGATGATTTGGGTAAGTTAGCTGTTAATTTTGCCTGTGTAGAGGTAGTTAAAAATGGATATTGTAAAGTTTGGTGTTACTTGGTAATATAATGTTGCTGATTTTATATTTTATTCATGGGTTTTAAACGTTCTGGCCTTAACAGGTACATATAGAGAACTGATCTTACCAATGAAATGGAAAAACCCAAAAGGGATGATCAGCTGTCCCGTTAGCTTAGTTAGATTAACTAAGTCCAGTCTATGCTGAGCATGATGGATTTGAGTGACAGTGTTGTATAGCAGTTGTAATGTGTGAGGGCAAAGCAGAGCCTGCTTTATTAGATATGGCATTAAAGGCTGCAGTGGCTCAGAGTTTGATGGTAGTGGCTCAGAATGAGCCACAGTTTCTTGCTAAGGAGTTGGCATCTGGAGGCTATGCTGCTGCTTTTCCAGCTAGTGCCTTACGGAACCATCCAGTGATTCTCCTTCTGCATCTCTCTCCTCATAGTCTCGCAGCTCACTGGAAATGTGGACTTCAATAGTACTAGAATCTGAACCTAAAAAGGCAAAAAAGACAACTTAATTACTGTGTTCATTTGTAAAATCACTGTAGACTTTTTTTTTTCTTTAGCATTATCTGACATATAGAAGGACAGGAAGATGCTAGCTTCTACAAAGATTTCGCCTCCAGCAATTTTTAGTAATGACATTCATGGATGGTCAGAGAAGCTTCTCAGTGAATCCCAGATAAACATTTTTCAGAAGGCTTTTTTTTTTTTTAAAGAAAAGATGTGTTCAAAATGTGCGCAAAGTAATTCTAGGAATGGATATTACAAGTGTTCATAAACAGGCTGGAATCGATTGTCTGATAAGGCCTCTCTACCTTCTGAAAGTATAGTAACTGCATCCGAATGCTGCTGCCCATTGATGATGATCTTCTTGTTCTCCTGCACGTGACTCTCGTAGTGCATGCTGGAGCCCCGCATAGCATTGTATGCCCCTGCACCGGGTACTGAGGTGGAGGTAGAGTCCCAGGAGACCTCTGCAGCCCGGTGTATCCTCAGGTCAACATCACAGCCGGTCCATCCATGGAAGGCCAGAGTATTGAGGAAGCTCTGCATGGGGTTTAGGATACCCTAAAAATATGGAGAAATATCTACATTCACAGAAGAGCTAGACCATCATTTTTCTATAGCCATACACAATCAGTCATTGGAAATGGCATCATTAGACTCATTTGCCACACAAATATACATTCGAATTTCATCAGGTATTACACTGACATGGGTGTAAACTGTGGCCCACGGATAACTTAAGCCTTCAAAGCCTCAAAATATGACTGATCTACACCTGTTCATGCAGGCTTGAAAAGAAGTATACAAACAAATTTAGCTCTGAAACCTAATTTCTACTCTTATATTTGAGATTGGTCTTTTGTTCCCAAAGGTAGCTCTCAGGGTAAATGGCAGGGAGGAAGGGTCAGGAACCTGGTGTCTCACCATGATGAACCACGTGATGAGGGCAGCATTCCGCACATTCTTCAGATGCCCGGCTTTAATATCGTCCTGCATCTCCAGGTAAAAGAGCAGACCCTCATTTGCGATGTTAGGCAGCCAGCTGCAGAGCAGGGGGAATGAGTTTCATTTCTGTTCTTTATTCAAACATCATTGCAGTGAACTGATACTGAAAATTTAAAGTAATTTGCAATTTTCCCAAAAGTCTGGAGGGTGTCTGTTCTGCATTGAATAATCGGTTCATTTTCCATTTTCCAAATAAATCTTGTAGTGTTTCCAAACAACACAGGCAAGCATTAACATGATTACTCCACTATATGTGTAGTTATACAGTTAATTATTATGGGTATGTTTGTCACCAAGAGCACCTTCACTACAATAACCAGGCATCCCTTCACTGTTTGTAAGTTGTTTTTATATGTAATGCAACAGCATGCATTATAAACTGAATCAGCAATAAATATTGACTCTATTGACTCACCACACACTGAAAACCAACATGATTTTGAAAAATCGTATTTTGATCTCCATTCCTAGGCGCCTCTCATTTTCGGTATAGATTCCTTGATGACTCTTTAGCAATGATGTAACTAAATTGGCAAATAAATAAATAAAATCAGTCCTTACAGTAATTTAAAATGCCTAGCAATGAGGGATGGGAAGTAAACAGGTGTGACTAATTGCATATCTCCTGAAACTTGCTAATGTTTGGAACCTAGCTATCTTGGAAAGTTCAGTTAAAAAGCAGGCCAGGTTAAGATATATAATACATTATGAAAAGCAGCTATTGAATGGTAATGCGAGAGGTGGTTGCTCTAGAGAAAGAGAAAAGAATTGTCCTGTTAATCCAGTGCATGGTGGTTAGTACTCACCAGTTGATACGGTCCTGGTGAAAAGGATGGGATTGACTATGAGGACCAACAGCAGAGGTGCATAAGTGGTGACGTAATGAGGAATGGCATGCTGAAGACCATTCTCACAGCTGTAAGGAGGATTGTCACACTGTAACCAGCACAAACGGACCATGGGATGTTCTAAAATGAAGCCCCATCAAATGTTGTCCGATGTGATCTATACTGAATCTTTGCAAGTGCAGTTCAAAGCAAAGGCAAATATTAAAATGTTCTGTGAATTGCAGGAGGAAAATGGGTTGTGGGTGTAAAGCACCTACTTATAAATGGAGGGATAGTAAAGCATAGCCACTCCTTCCACACACAGCATCACGGCCAGGCCCCAGGTAATCATGTGGTACAAGACAATGGTGCTGAAGGGGGCGAGACGGCAGTAATGCATTGTGACTATCCTGCTGCGGTCGCTTTCGTAAAATCGACTAACAAAAACACCGTCAATTATGGGAAAAATTACCTACATTTGCATTAAAAAGTGCAAAACATAAATTTGCATAATGTTTTAAAGTGTGCTTCCTTGAATGGCACCTAATAAAATTCTAACATTGGAAAGGACAGGACTGTACCTAATTCCAGCAGATCTTTTCACCACTAGATAAACATCCACTGCGTAACAGAAAGTCCACCAGAAGGAGGCGCTAAAAAACAGCTGGATCCACATCTGCAAACGTGAAGCAAGCCAAAGGAGCCCCCAGAACTGTTAGTATGCAGTAAGGGACACAAAGTGATGTATCAAAATGTGAGTGAAAGGGGCAGAAATGAAACCTGGCACACACATTGTCCTCCTCAATGAGTATTGCAGTTTCATATAATATGTCTTTTTTGTCCGTCTGAACAATGTGGCCATTAATTATAGTGTTTAAATTCAAGCAAATGAAATATAGTAAGTGTAAATTCATTATGCAAATGCAGGGCAATTTTTTTCCACAATGACTTTTTCCCCATTTATAGAACTATGTGCAAGCGATGACTGAAAGGTGGTCAGATACTCACAGCACTGCCCACGCAGAACGCCTCTGGCCAGACACCAGAGCCTGGGGTGACAGAGATTTGGCTCACAAGATCGGGGAGGCCCAACCATATGGACGACCTGAAAATGACACCTGAGGAACAGGCATGGTGAGCTTCATCTCTACACTGCGCCATCACTGTCCCACCCCAGAGGCAACTGTGTCTTGGAATCTGCCTTGATTTCACTCATCCATCCATATAATCACCAGCACAGGGTCTATTTAGACCAGAGCCTACCCCAGTAAGTACAGGACATGAGGTAGGGGACATGCTGGACCCATCACAGGGTCACACTCACACACCTAAACGAGTAAGTCATATAGTAAATGCATACTTACTGCATGGTCCTCTCGTTTATGTACTGTGACCAGGACACATTATAAGAAACAAAAGATTTTTTCCTTTCAATTGCCTGACAATATGGGCTATTTTTCTTTATCAATTCCAGTTTTTCTGAAATAATGCATAGATTTATTTAAGACATAATATGGCATGGACCTGTTTGAACATTTGCTAAGTGAAAATCTCTCTGATATACTTCAAGTGCCAGAGCTCAATTAGAAGGAGGGAAAAGAAGGGAAAATAGCAAATAAAAGATGGTAATGATTAAAAGGGAATTCCCACACCATCATTTTTGCTTTGTGCTGAAGTATGAAATGTTTCGCTTAACCTTGTTTACTGGAATTTCCGTAATGGAAATATTAAATGGGCATCTATAAAACTTTTTATATAGTGGTTCCCCTTGTTTAATATGGTTTATATCCGCCCAGCCTTCCTCACCCAATGAGTTCTGATGCTTGGAAAGAGAATATCAGGCTACCTAGAATATCTTCCAGTCGTGACTTCACATGAGATACGTCTGTTACCCCCTTGGGCTAAAGAACCGGCTATTCAGTCTTAATATATTTTCCCCTATAATGATTGGGCTAGTTAAGCAATGGAAAAGGAGTGAATGTAAATTCCATGACCAAATTGTATATTTCCTTCATGAACCTCATTTGCTTGTAACAATTTTATATATATATATATATATATATATATATATACACACACACACACACACACACATATATATAAATAATAAATACATATATATATATATAAATAATAAATACATATATATATATATACATAATCCAATACTGTTTAGCTTTAAATTGAAGGATTCTGCTTTATTTACATATATATTTTTTAAAATTATGTAAATTTATCCTCAGCAGAAAGTACGTTTTAATCCAGACCAGTCAGTTAGCCAGTCACATATGAGACTAAGGAACAGGTATGTTTAGAGTGAGTTTTTCCCTTCAGTTGGGAAATTGCCAGACCTCCAGGCTTGTGTCCTTAACCCAGAGCTAACATAATGTTTTATGGGGACAACTGGGTCACCTTACCTGATCTTTACCATTAACATAACCTGACTCCTTTCTATATTTCTTGAATGTTCTTAATGTTGCACTTCTGATCCTTGAATGGTCTTATTAGGTTCTTGCTTTGTTAGAAGCTTTTGGTTTTTGGTTGGGTAGCTGTTGTGTAGCTCCTGCTCCAATACCACTTACTGTACACGTGTATCTGGGCTTTCACTAGAGGCTCAGCCTAGCTACACTTATGCTTGGTTGACTGCTTGACAGCATGTTTATTAGCAATCTGCCATTTGTCTCACTTGTATGTCACTTGCGGCAGATGTGCCTGCTAAAAAAAGTACAGTAGAGCCCCAGTATCTGCGGGTGACACATTTCAAGACCTACAGTGGATGGCTGAAACTGCGAATAAAAGCGAACCATCCAGGCACACCATATATAACGTCATTTTTGTGTACTTACATATGGTGAAGGTTATTTGATAAATTACACCCGATAATATATCCATCCATCCATTTTCCAACCCGCTTTATCCTATTGGGTCACGGGGGGTCCGGAGCCTATCCCGGAAGCAACGGG
>JAODJW010000035.1:25924569-25935488 GCA_026777045.1 Hyperopisus bebe | reverse complement strand
CGGAGCCTATCCCGGAAGCAACGGGCACGAGGCAGGGAACAACCCTGGACAGGGGGCCAGCCCATCGCAGGGCACACCCACACACCAGTCACTCTCACAAGCACACCTACGGGCAATTTAGTATCCACCGATAATATATATCCAATATATATCTATAAAGTAGAATTTGCATTACTATACAGTACTGCACTGTACTTACTCACTCTCTCTCTCATTCTCTCTCCCGAAACAGATTCTGACATTTTAGCCTTATTCTCAAGAGATAAGAAAACAAAGACAAAAATGAAAAAAAAAATATGTATCAAGGGATGATGGACCAATGAAAATCATGTTTTTTATTCATTTTCAAAACATAGGCCTACATTATGATAATGCAGAAACAGAACATAGGCCTACATTATGATAATGCAGCAACAAATGCAATCAGTGAACTGCAGGAGGCAGACTAAATGAGACTTTTGCAAATAAGTGTGGGTGTCAGGACAAAGGCAGAGGAATAATTTACTGAGCACGACTGGACTGGTGTATTTCACAGCCTGTACTTGCTTGGCGTGGTAGTCTGTGGATAACTGAAACTTCGGTTACTGAAACCCTAGATAGGGGGGTCCCACTGTAAACGTAAACAAGGACATCTTTATAATCAATCAACAACTGCGCACCTCCATAAGCATCCAAATCTTGGATGATTAGATGCTGATTAGATGCTGTCAGATAAAGTGGTTTGAAAATCTGAGGATCATTTTTGCATAAACCTACATACAACTCATGAAATAAGGAAAGACAAATACTACATCTTCAACGGCCATAGGACTGGGTATGCTGAAGAAATGAATGATTTAATGCCACATATGACAGACTTGTACATACTCATTGATAAAAGTTTATCGTGTAATTATAACCTAATGCCACTTATGTATTAAATAATTATGCATTTACATCTGAGGTTACATCTACCACATTTTTATTTGCTTGATTTCAGCAGAGTTTGAGCCTATGTATAAACTCTAACCCTATGTCATAGTGTCATTTAAAGGGGAGGGAAATCCAGGTAACATCAAAAAATTGTTCATGCCTCACCTGCACATCCCAGAATATCACACAGGCTGATAATGAGCAGTATTCTTGGTGAGGATGCAGGCTTGGAGAGCGGATGCTGTCCCAGGTGCCTGTAGCCCCTCCTTTTTGGCAAAATCTGCAGGACGGAAAAAATGAGGCTGATGCTGCCACTGCCAATGCAAATCGCGCTGAAAAAATGATCCTGGAAGCTGACGATGAAGTCAGTGGATGTGTCTCTGTTAGAGCAGCAGAAGGTTTCAAGCCTTGGAGATGCCATCACGCCACGAGACAGAAGGAAGCCAGAGTCATGGGGGAAATGGCAAGAAGAATGTCAGCCGCTGAGCAAGTGACCAGAGTTCCCAGTGAAATCACAAGACAGACCATCATGTGCTTCCATTTAATCCTTTAAGGCAGAGCTGAACAGTCCAACCAGAAGCTCCCCTAAGCCAGGAGTCAAACAATCAGTGACATTTAAAGGTAAAGGTATCATTTGTCCTCCATTGCAACAAATATTAAAAAGTTAAACAGCTTGTCAATTATTTTTGCTTTCTGGTAAATGTAGTTGTAAATGTTGTAAAACCTGATAAAATTCTATAAATTTTCCATTAAATATAGTGTTAGTTTCTCCAGGGACAGGGGGTGGCCGCAGGGGTAACCCTCTCCCAAATCTAAAAGCCACATACTGCGTGGCCTGTGGCTGCGTCTTCTGCTTTCTCTGCTGCGTCGTGCTGCTGCTTGTCCATTGCTGCTTCTCCCCTGGGCAGCACCTTGTACCGTCACCCCCACCCGCCCTTCCATGGCATTCTGGCGACACTCCTTTCCAGCCAAGTCCCCCAGTGAAACTCTTGGGCCTGGCTGACACGTTACATTATATTTACATTACATTTACATAATTAGTAGATCCTACTAAACACACATTGCAAACAGTCATGGTGTTAAGGAGCATACAGGCAAAAGTGCAGCTTGGCTGAACTTCCAGTCAATGCCCACGTCCAAGTGTACGCAGTACTGGAGCAGGAGCGACACAACTTTTAACAAAACAAGAACCTAATAACACTATTCAAGGACCAGAAGTGAAACATAAGAACATTCAGGGAAGATAAGTGGCATTGGGTTAGAGTTGCGTTTCCTGAAGGTGAAGAGGAACCCGATGATCGGATTTGGTTTGGTAGCATCATCATCCAACACTGATTATATGAAAGTAAGTCACCTCATGCTGCTAGTTATTTCTTCAGAATTACTTCTCTCATAATGATTATAATTGTTTTATTATAGTATTGAGACTCGAGAGAAAAAAAAAAGATAATTGCTTGAACGATTTAGCAAACTTAAAAAAATTAAAAAGCAAAAACAATGTCTCATCACTTAGTCATGTACTGCCATCTAGTAGCAGTAGTGCAATACTACAGTCCAACCAACATCTTTACTTTTTATTGTCTCTATTCTGTTTTTTTAAGCTGTAAAGAATATCTCTTCTTCTTTTAATAAAAAGATGTTATGATACCTAAAATAAAATTTGCACAATTTGTGTTCAGTAATGTAATAATGAAATAATGAAATAAGTTAATTCCCAGTTGCAAAGGGAAAACAAATCCCTTATATAAATAGTGAGATTATCAGTCATTTGATCAGCAGTATTTCTGATACATGTTTAAAGTATGTATTTTAAATACCAACTTGTGTTTTGTAATTTGTTTTGGATTTACTTCATAAAAATGTTATGTAATTTTGATGTTCAGTATCTTTGTGTTTTGAAAATACAAGAAATTCTCTTCCCATAATGTATGATTAATGATGTCATATTTACACAACATTTGTACATACACAAGAAGTAAGTTTAGCTTTTTCAGAAATTTTAATGAATGATCATTAGAGCCAATATTTGATCACTCGTGTTGAACCAAAATACTTACAAGGTCCATTCAAATATTTCACAGGACATTATACATGTGATTTTTCAGTGGTGTTGTCCACATATTTTACTGATCTAATCACAAAAATTATAACGATTTAAGTGAAAGTGGAGATACTAATTCCCATTCTCTGCCTCTCTTGATAAACAGATGTCTCGCTGATCTTTTGGTTTTAACATGCAGTTCAAGTGCAAAACAGAAAAAAGCTTTGCCGAGAAAGCCATTTTCAGACCATTTTACTGAAAACAAGCAGAATGTGTGAGTTCTTCAACACATGAATTCAGAATCACTGAGCTATTTGTTTTCTTTACGATAGTGTAGTTCACTAAGGAGTATTCAAAGATGACATAAACACCTTATACAGGAAAATTTATTCCCAGTCATCTGGGATGCCCATGAGATCTTCAGATGCCAGAAATCACAGTTCAGTGAGCTGGGAAAGTTAATGTAGGCCTGGGAGAGAACACTTCTGTCATGACTGTATTAAGTGGTTAGTTCTATTTGGGACCTGAACACCTGGCATCCAGGCCAGGTATTCCATGTCACTGACTGTATTATGTGGTTAGTTCTATTTGGGACCCAAACGCCTGGCATCCAGGCCACGTATTCTATGTTACTGACTGTATTAAGTAGTTAGTTCTATTTGCGACCCGAACGCCTGGCATCCATGCCAGGTATTCCATGTCATTGACTGTATTAAATGGTTAGTACTATTTGAGACTCAAACGCCTATGTGATGATTGCCTTCAGGCCGGTCAAAGGAGATTCATCACCACACTCCCGATTTCCGGAAGCTCGTCACCTGGGTGCTGGGAATGTGAAAGAACAATTACCACCACACCAATCTGTTGCAGGGTTGAGGGCTAGTTTATTAGACCAAACAGCCACAGTAACAGCTCTGCAATTCTGTCCACACTGCCACCTCGCGTACTCCGCTCCTCCCTGCACAGCGTCTCCCACTTTTTTTCACGCTAAGACGCAGCATGCAGGTTCTGGTCGTAACATTAGCCACCGAAAGCTGTTATGATCTGAAAATACCATGACATGCGACTCTTCCATGTAGGGTTGGAAATGCTCGTGCCCACATGATGAATAAACACTCCCTCTCTGAAGTCGAGTACTCGTGTTCTGCTTTGCAAGGTATGGCCTGAAAAAGTGATCACAACCTCCTTGCTGTTGCTATCCTGTTACACGAGTGCTGCGTCCAGATTGGTATTGCACACGTTAACATGGAGGAAGAAAGGCTTTTCAAAATCTGGGAAGGCCATAACTGGGAATGCAGTCAGCGTGATATCAGTTCCTGCATTGCTGCCCTACAGATGTTGCTCCATATGAAGACAGCGTCATTGCACTTAACAGTTCGGTGATGCTGGAGAAATTGTGCATAAGCCGCCCATAGTAGCTTGTCAGACCCAAGAATTGATGGCAATAATTGTTGGAAATGGATGTGGGTGTTGGGAAGTCCACCAGGGCCCTGACTTTTTCTGAGTCTGGCCTTAGACCCTCCTGCCTGACCATGTTCTCCCAAGATAATCAATTCCCCCCTCAGGAATTTGCATTTTGTTCATTTAGCGTAGGTGAAACCACGATGTCCTAGTAGATTGCACAGATCTTGTGTACCAGCTCCGCCAAGACAGACTGCATAAGCCGCTGAAAAGTCACTGGTGCATTACAGAGACCGAAAGGTAGAACCCATAATTGGTATAGCCCGCAATGTGAGGCAAAAGCAGTCTTAGGACAAGATTCATTGGCCACTGCTACCTGCCAGTAGCCCTGTGACAATTCCAGGGTTGAAATAAAGTTGCCTCATGCCAGTAAGTCCAGCGTGTCATAGATGTATGCGAGCGGGAAAGAATCTTTCACTGTCATGGTGTTCAATTTTCGGTAATCAATGCAAAAGAGCGGTTTACCATTTTTCTCCTTCACTAGTGGGATTTTGCCGCAGGGCGTCTGCCTTGTCACCCCATTGAGCAGACAGCCGAAACAGCAGTGTTGCAGTATCCCGGCCCTGATGGCTTCTCCCGCGTCACTGGTCCCAAAACATTATGAAGTTCATGAGCCCTGAACAGCAAGTCTGACATGGATGACACCCACAAGCTGTAGAGCGCCAACCTGAAACAATTGGTAGTGTGCCTATGAATAATCTCCACCTGTCTGATTTCGGAGGGGGAGAATGTAACCACTAGAACTCCCCCACCACCCAGGCCACGTACGTGGGCAGGAGCTTGGAAAGTTGCTGAATCCGGTCCAGGATACCCCACAGGATGCGTTCCTGGTTATCAGTGGGAAGGAATGTAAGTCTGAACATCTCCTGAAAATGTGACCATGATCGCCAATGCGGCGCCATATCTGAAAACCATGCTTTTGCATTCCTAGCCAGGTGCTTGGGAACTTCTGGCAGTATCTGTTTATCTGAAAGCTCTGGCTGCACCCCACCCCCACTTGTGAATGTTTAAGGGGGCAATGGCGACCCATAGAAGACCGATGACAGAGTCCTTAACATGTTAAAGGACTCGTGTTGCAAGGTAGGACAGGTGCATGGTGCAGGTATGGAAATTGACCCCTCCAGGCACATCAGAACGCTCTGTCGGCACCCCTAAAGAGACAGAACATGCATTTGGGCTACCTGCGTCTCGGAGAGTGCTGTATAGGCAAGTCCATCAGCAAATTAAGTCTAAACAACCATGTAGCATGTCTACCTGTACTTGTATGTCCACAGTTGGGCAATGAGTCCTCGTCTTGGGGCGAGACCCAACGTCCACTGCAGGGGCAGTAAGTCTGTCCATGGTGGGTGTAGGAAATGTCTGTCGCCACTAGCTAGCTAGGGAATCCAAAGAGTGGCTAGGGAAAAGCTGCTCAGTGAGAATGACATCAGTGTCCCTATCAGTAAGCCTGAGCAAGTCCATTCAGCAAAAAGAAAAGAATACAGGTTCCTGCGTAGCAGTGTTCCCCCCTTTTTTGAGACTAGACGCAGTCCAGAAGAAGAAGAAAAAAAGTAAAGGAAAAAAGGAGAAATATCAAGAAATATCACCAGGCCTCGTCAGTCCATCCGGAAACAGTGCGAGCCCCCTGCTTCACGACGACTCCACAAATATCTGCAGTAAACTGTGAATTTATCGCAGTGCTGGAGAGGGACCCCTGGTCAACAGATCATGCGCTTCACCAGGAGTGCAAGCAAACAAAACAAAAAAGCAACAGGACAACAACAAAAAATGTTCACCAAGCTGATCTCTTCATTTTCTGCGCGACAAAACTCACAAAAAAAAAAAAGACTGTTCGCTGGCTGCTTTTTTCTTACCATTGGCCTAACGGCAGCTACCATGCAGGCATCAGAAAAAAACAGAGCACGTGCAGAACCACACCAAGCACGAGCTCCGGAATTCAGCTTTCAGTCACATGAGCATTAAAAAAAGCAATCAGAGCTCAGAACATAGTGGAGAACAACGTGCTGTCCAGACAACTAGGTAGAAAAAGAAAATTAGAAAAATGAACAGTGATCACCACTGTAGGAAAAAAACAGCTCCGTGTTGCCAACGCTGCCCCAGCATGCTGAACCCAGTGATGTGAAGCCATTCGGCTTACTCATGGGCGGGATGGGTCCCAGCTATAGTCCTAAAATCTGGAGCATGGAGAAGAGTAGTGGGGGGAGAAGATAAAAACCTCCCTTTGCTGTTATAGAAGAGGGTTGCAGTGGAAGGTAAGAAAAGAAAAAAACTTGTGTGCAATGATGATCCTCCGACAGGCTATTGCCCTTGGTCCCTGTTTGGGCGCCACTGTGATTACTACCTTCTGACTGGTCAAGGGAGATTTATCACCCCACTCCCACCTTCCGGAGGCTTGTCACCTGGGTGCGGGGTATGTGAAAGGACAACGACCACCACACCGATTTGCCGCAGGATTGAGGGCTGGTTTATTAGACCAAACAGCCAAAGTAACAGCTCCGTCATTCCAGCCACACTTCTCCCTCATGTGCTCCAGTCCCCCCTGCACGATGTCCCCCACTTTTTGCGGCAGCATGTAGGGCGTGCACAGCTACATCACTTGTCACCATCCACGCCAGGTATTCCGTGTCACTGACTGAATGGTTATGTCTATTCGGGATCCAGAATGACAGTACTGCTTGTTCAATTACAGATCATCTTCTACAAGGACAGAAACTTTGGCTCCTATGAATGCAGCAGCAGGCGCAGTAACCTCATGCTGTATGTGCAGTTACTTTACTCTATATGAGGAGCGAGTACCCCAACTGCAGGATGCTGCTGCATGATCCCCATGGTAAGCTCTGTAACATTGTTACTGTTAAAGTTTTACACATGGATGGTAAATAGAGACGATATAACTTCATATTGTAATAACCAGCAGACGCAGGCATGGCAGCCGTAGGAAGCAGACAAAGCAGCTTTCTTTTAATTGGGAGTGCGCTTGATTTGCATTAACAGAACCGAACACAAACACCAAGCATCAGCTGCTCCTAACACACACTGCCCACTGTGCTGACCGTCCTGGTCACTCCAACAACACACAGTGGGTACAGACACACAGAGCACTGTTTACAACAATAAACATTAACACTACACATGACATTACATACAACACAATAGCACCACAATACATGACTAAAAGAGGGAACTATTTACATTATTTTCAGAGCTGGCACCAGTCCAACATACCACGCTGCCCGAAGAATAAAAAAATAAATTCATAAATATGCCGATTAAGTTCATCATAATATTGCTCTCACAATTTGAAATGTAGTGAATTAAATGTTCTTTAAACTGTGCAGAGGATCGTGTAGGATGAGGATATAGAAGAGAGGGAACATTGAGAGTCAGATGATGGAGATGATAGATGACTGCATTACCGCTGGAGCAGCTCCTGTACGAGCAGCCCCACTACCGGTGCGGGGTGATGCGCTTCAGGCCTGGGGAGTGCAGGCCCCTCAGCGGCATGAGCTTCACGTCCATGAGGTGCATCATGGATTCCTGGTATAGAAACATATTTCACCGTCGAAAATCACCGTCGAGTTTTGCAACCATATATTTAGTGTTTATTCACGTCATAATATGAGAAACATTAAAAGAGGATTTGACGTGCTGGCAGCCCAGGAACCCACCGTGCACCAGCAGGGGGCGAGCAGCGCCTTGCATATCTCCTGTAGCCATCTCCAGTCATCCAGCAAGGGGCAAGCAGGACCATGCACATCAAGCATTTTGGAGAAGATTCTAGTTAAATGAAATGAACTAACTAACCACAGGAAGTATGAGCAGTTGGTCCTTTACCTTCTACTCCGCTGGGAGGCCAGCAGTTCCATATAACTCCGTTCAATGTTATCCACCCACTGCAGAAGGTCACCATTCTGCCTGTGGTATTGGTACCACTGGGGAGAGATTGCTGATGTCGTTTTCCTCAAAGATGTCTTGTCCTGGGTGCACTATGGATAAGTTTGAAAGTCTGTGTCAGTAAAAAATGTGTAGTGATACTCACAACATGCACCCAGAACACACTGGTCACATACCAGCTTATACCCAGTGTTTATTTTGTCAACAAAAATTTGGATGATAATTGTTTGACGACCTTTTATTTCATGACTAAATTGTAACAATGAAAAAATGTTTGACAACAAAAATTACAGTGAAATATCTGTTTGTTGTGCTCTGACGAGTAAAGACTAGATGAAATTGCTGGCACTGTTTGGGCAGACAACCTAGATCACAGTGGTCATAGCAATACACTGGTTGTTTTCCTTTTAACCAGTCCTTTACATAGGCATAAACCTGCAAGTGAACATAACAGTTCTCACTGTCTCCATGCATCCCTCTCATTGGATTTGTTTTTCCCGCTTGGTGCATGTCTTTGCAAAGGCCAGCTTAGTTAATGCTACATGGTTTTAGCCCCGATTTTTTGTTCTGTTTTTAGAAATTGCCGGCAAAAACCCCAGATAGGAGACAAATCGGTCTGCGATTGGCGCTGGCAAATCAGTGCTCAATTGCTGTGTATGAACTGTATACAACGTGACCCGATGGAGTCGCTGATGTGCCGCAGGCACCCATCAGATAACTAGCAGGCAAAATATCTGGACCTGTGGGTGATGCCAAATTCTGTTGGTGTGAAATGTACTGTGACTGGCAAAGAGTGCAGTGCTGAGCCACAGCCAATGAGAACGCAAGACACGGGGTGAGGCAAAACCCAAGGGGGGAGTTTAAAAAGGTGCAAAAAGTTCAGTTTGTTTATGAACTGTCCTTAGTCTTCAGGGATACACACACACACATATGTGTGCAAGGGTCATCTTGGAGAGAAATGCCTTCCTGAAATTAAACCGAGATAAGTAAGCAGTATCTATAATAAACAGACGGAAAGACACGTAAGATTAATGCTTAGCCCTAAATGCCACACTAATGTCCGTTTTTGTTGTTTCAGTAGTTTTACTGTATTATGTACTTCCTGTTTTTGAAGAAGGCTTATTGTAAATTGTGAAGACAGGTTTTGCACACAGTTAAACGGATGTTTGATAGATATTTTGATGCTTTAATAAGGAAAAATTATTACAGTATAAAATGGCCATACAGTTAAACGTGATGGGTTTTTCAATGCCCTAATAGCAAAAATGACACAGGGAAAAATAGAAGTATGTGTTGTTGATATATGCAGAAAATAAATATGACTAGTGACGGAAATATGATTGTATTGCACTTTTCTAAGAAACTTTGGGCATTAATTTGTATATATGAAACAAGTATGGCAAGTCAGTAACACATTCCCAGCCTAAATGATTAAGCGTCATAGGGTGTGTTTATGTACAAGGTATGGTTATGTATAAAGTATGTGTATGTATAAGGTGTGCTTATGTACAAGCTGTGCTTATGTATAAGGTATGGTTATGTATAAGCTGTGCTTATGTATAAGGTATGTTTACGTATAAGGTGTGCTTATGTACAAGGTATGTTTATGTATAAGGCATGGTTATGTATAAGCTGTGCTCATGTATAAGGTATGCGTATGTATAAGGTATGTTTGCTTCTCAAGGGAATTTATACAGCCAGAAGAAATTTCCTTCAGCAAAATCCATTTCAGTATCATTAACCTGTCTGAGAAAATTATGACTAAAAAAATCAACTAAAATTAGACTAAAATTAAACCTGAATTCCACTGACTAAATCTTAACTAAAACAAAACAAAAATGTGACTTTAATCCAGCTACTTAATTTTCATCAAGTAACTAAGACTTAAACTACATTAAAAATTCTTGCCAAAGTGAACATGGCTTATACCCGCATTTGTGGGAATGACAGTAAGAGCAGAGCATAGGGCCCCATGCACAGCAGACTCCAACAACGGCCAGGCCACTACGCGCTAAAGCACCTGCTCCATAGGACCCATTAACAGCACGCTGTGTCTGTGTATTGTGCTCCTTAAATTATTGATAACTGATGTTTTTTTGCACCACGTAAATTATTCCATCATTATGTTTTTAGTACGTTACTGTCTGTCCTGTCATGAATGTTGCACTGTAGCTTTATTTGACTACTTGACCTAATACTGTATACACTCACCAGCAGCAAGTGGAGCCATTCCCTGAAGTGGGACATCACAGTTTTCCAGTTGCATGTCAGCAAAAAGACCCTGTCTTCCACAGCACAGTTTTTTCCATAAAGCAGGACCTTCAGGTCAGCAGCGATGACCAGCGCACCAAGAAGCTGCTTCTGCCGGTTTTCTGTCTCCTTTTGTATGACCTGAGAGGTGAGAAAGCCGCCATTCACAACTGAGACGGACTGATCTGACTGTCATGGCTGTGTGTGAGGCCCTCCTACCTTGGCCCATACCAGTTCTGAATCTAGATTGCTGGGCACGAGATTCACATTGCATCTGTGTGTTAGTTCAGCATCGGTGGTGGCCAGCCAATCTGTGAGACTGGCCACTTCTTCCTGGAGTTTTTGTGACAATGCCATATAA
>JAODJW010000035.1:25894866-25920840 GCA_026777045.1 Hyperopisus bebe | reverse complement strand
AGTTATATTTATGGGGGCAATCAGGGGCCAGTTATATTTATGGGGGCAATCAGGGGCCATTTATATTTATGGGGGTAATCAGGGGCCAGTTATATTCATGGGGGTGCAGTTATGTTTACAGGGGGCAATCAGGGGCCAGTTATATTTATGGGGGCAATCAGGGGCCAGTTATATTTATGGGGGTAATCAGGGGCCAGTTATATTCATGGGGGTGCAGTTATGTTTATAGGGGGCAATCAGGGGCCAGTTATATTTAAGGGGGGCAATCAGGGGCCAGTTATATTTAAGGGGGGCAATCAGGTGCCAGTTATATTTATGGGGGTGCCGTACTACACTCTGTCTATTCTATAGTTCCGCTTAGAAAATAAAATAATGTATTTTTTCTTTTCACTATTTTGATGTTGGGTAGCATCGGGGGTGGCCACATTTTTACATGGGGAAGCCACCCCCACCCCTCGCCATGCCTTAGATCTGTCTCTGGTCATGTCGTCTGCAGAAGGTCATCTAGATATTAATTCATTAAGGAGGGCGAAATGTTTTTGGGACACAATTCATTCTGATTCATTCACCAACTTGTTCAGTGGCGTTTCCTGTTTGCGTGAAATAAATCTGAACCACTTGTGTTCTGATATGTCAAAAAACAGCCTATTATTTAGGCCAAATAGTGTTAAGGAGTAAACTAAATACACCAACAAGTCATGTGAGAAAAATGATATTTGGACAGTAATTGAATTATAGTCTAAGTCTTTCAGCATTGTACCTTAGCTACTCATGTTAAAAACGCAAACCTAACAGCTCATCACAGAGTCGGCTAACAAGTTGAAATGCTAACAAACCTTTGTTATAACCATTTGAAACAATGAAAATCCAGTTGCAGCATACAGGAAACTACTGCACATGTAGGATATATACTACACCAGTGGAGGGTGTATTTTAGTCACAACTAGGGTAAGAATCTCTCGTTCAGTCATGACACTCACTCACCAGCTCGGTCCATTGCTTCAGGTCTCTTATTCCATCATGACCAAGAGGTAGCCTGTCTGAATCTCACTCACTCACTCACTCACTCAAGTCATTGAGGGAAGAACTCTTGTTCACAGTTCTCATTCATTCGTTCACTGTAGGGGTATTTGTTTAGTACCAGGTTTAGGTTCCAGCCAATCATATGCTTGCTTATGGCACACCCTTACGTATCTCACTGGCTCTCACTGGCCGTAGTCAAGAAGGTAAGCAGCTTTCATGTCATATTTCTGAAGACAAGCGGGAGAAGAACAAATCTTTGCAGGTAAGTGAATTTGGGAGGATAATTCCTGTCAGATACTAGTTCTCTGTGAATGAATTGTTCGCAAACATCACACCATTATCATTCACATAGCTAGCAAGTAAGTTTTGGAGCATAAGAATGCAGTGATGAACAATCATGAAAAAAAATAATCCAAAAATAATTTAATGGAAACCGATAAAACTTTATAAATAAAATCATGAATTACATTACTGTTTTTTGTAAGGATAATGATTGCTCACTGAGTGCTGCCATTTGGAATCTATCACCTGTGCCCACCTGTAGCTCTGGGAGTGTCAGGATGGTGCGACCGCTAATGCAGGCAGACAGCTGGCTGTCGGTGCTAAGCAGCGATTCCTGGATGAGACACAGGAGCTTCTCCCTTTCCTGAGCTTCCCACACACATCTCTCCAGCTCCATCTGCCGCCGTACTGCCTACAACAGGCACACACATTGTCGCTGCACATTGCGTAGTACACATACAGACACAGACACAGTCATACAATGCATTACAGCTTCGCATTCAAGCACTCACATTCATGCAAAGTCAGACAGGTACACCGTCATGAATACTGCCACCCAAAGGTAGAACACTGTAACTGCATATTTGATCAAAAATGTGCTATGACCGAAGTCGTTTTTATCTTGTAAAATCTCGGGTTATATTCCTACCTACTACACATCTGAATGTACAGTCAAAAACCTTTGAAGCCCATTTCCTTAGTTTCAGGACTAGTGTAATTAGTGTGTAGGGGAGCGTAGCTGGACACCTACACAGCATGTACATTCTGATATTGGCATGTAAAGCACATGTGCACAATGTGACACCGCTTATCTCACAGCTAAAGTCTCATGCCGTCACAATCCTGACACTGACAGCACTGAGTTCCAGACTAACGTTAATCCATCAGATGATCCAGTCTTAATATTCCATCCATCTGTCCATCCATCCATCTGTCCATCCATCCTCCAAGTGCTTATCCTTGAATACATACTGGATGAGATGAAAGTCCATCTTATCACAGAGAAAATCGTAAGTAATAATCTTACAGCTTATTTAGAAATGCCAGTTATCCACCCTGTGTGTGACTTTGGTTGGGGACCCACATGACGCCGTGGTGAGAGTGCCACCCACTGTGTCACTTGTCATAATATGCAGGAATATCCGTAGCACCAGTGACACAGGTCTGTCTCTTCTGCACCAGGGGTGTATCTATAAATTCTCGACCCCCTGACAAAATGTCACCTTGGGCCCCCGTGCACGATTTTACATACTATCACACATATTCAAGGGCCCCTGCCAAGTGCTGGGCCCACTGAATTTGCCAGGGTATCCATGCCCCTCCAACAACCCTGTTCACTTCACTACTCTTTTCCATCAGGAGCACATAACTACTGTGTTATGTGTGATCTCCAATATTAGAAAAGTCTCTAATGTAAAGTTTAGGTCTTACACGCAAATGTCACATAGCCATGCCAAGACCGATCTCAGGAATACCTGCCTGTCTCAGTGCAGTCACAGATACTCACAAACACGCGGGTGCCGTCTGAAAGCTCCAGCATCTCCTCCCCTTTGAATATGAGCACAGAGCCCAGCGGAGAGCAGCTCTCTCTCATCTCCTGCTTTCCCTCAGAGGAGCTCCTGACCCCAATGAGAGCAGCAGCAGGACACTAGGAAGGAGGCTTATAAGCTGTCTGCTAATCTGTCCTTTTGTCCCTGACCAATCTAATACAGCACAGCCTGATAAGGAACCAGTCTGTCAGTATGTGTGTTTACAGTTCCATCAGGAGTGTTTCCATGCATTAGATCAGGGTTTAAGAGTACAGTCTTACTTTCTTCTATAACTACAATTTCCAGTAGAAGAAATATTCTTCTCTAATAAGGCATGACTTGTGTTTTTAAATGAAAGAACAGGGGTCTAGGAGCATGTGCTGATGCAGCGTGTTGCTGCACCCACCACATGGCTGGTGTAACGGGGGTAAAAACCTTATGTGAATATTCATCAAAATCACAGAGGACGTGTTCATTCCCCGTGGTTGTAATCCACTACCTGTTTGACTTTTCTGTTTTACATGCGGAGGCACGCAAGTGCTTTAATTCTGATAGGCGGCTCTGGGTATGTCACGTGGGCACGCTCTCTCTCGTCCTCCTTTCAGGTAATGGACAGGAGAGGTAAGCAGCGGTTCGGTGCACTCCTCCGAGAGTGAGTTTAATAAACGGGTAAAATATAAAATACTTAACATATAATTAGATAGTCTTTACTGTAATGTATATGGGTATCAGTTGGGGGTTAGGTTATTATGGTAGGGGGTTATTTAGGCATATTTACGTATATTGTATTAAGGGAACTTTTAGCGGCAGTTCGCCCGCCTAATTTAATCACCAACATGGGGGAGCCACGCATTGTAGCCGAGCGCACATCATTTTGTTTAAAGGACATTTTGTTTGATTTGTTAGGTCCTGTGTGGAGCCAAATATTTGAGTGTCAATACATGTGCTTTTCATTTATGTTCAAACAGGTATGTGGATTTTGCGTGTAATTATGTGATGTGATGTTCCAAGTTTGTTTTACATGTAGTTTGCCTTTAATCTTTTGTATTTGTCAGCAGGGAGTTTTATTTGTCAAGTCCCGGTACCATGTATGTTTGTGTAGCATTATATGTGTTTTTTGGATCCATTTGGGTCGAGCAGGCGATCGTGCGGCTCGAGTCCTCTTTTCGGGTAATGGGCGGGAGAGGTCCTGTGTGGAGCCCAATATTTGAGTGCCAATGCATGTGCTTTTCATTTATGTTCAAACAGTGTGTGAGCTGAAGTCTTGACATCAAACGAGGCCGCTGCAAAAGAGCATACAGCCTTTTTATTATTCCAACAACAAGAACACAACGCAGAGGGGAAGTAGAAAAGAAAGGAAGGCAGCGTGTGCAAAGTACAGATCGGTCACACTGGCAACCCCCAAGGCAGACACACAATCCAGTCCCACACTCTGGAAATAGCCATCCATCTGCCACAGCCAGGTGTCCCCTCGGCCTGGTCCAGCTGCTTAGGTCCTCCGCAATGAGGATTCTGAGAGTCAGGTCACCCTCAGGGAAACGCGCCACATGGCTGTAGTGCCGTAACTGACGCTCCCTCACAATGCAGGTAATGTGCCTCATTCGGGACCCCACTAGCAACTGCGTGTCCGACACAAAGTCAAACCAGTAGTACCCAAGGATTCTCCGAAGAGACACAGTATTGAAGGAGTCCAGTCTTCATCTCAGCTCACTGAATAGTGTCCATGTCTCACAGCCATACAACAAGACAGGAAGCACCAGGACTCTAAAGACTTGGAGCTTAATCCTTTTGCAAAGATATTGAGAGCACCACACACCCCTTTCCAGCGACCTCATGACCACCCATGCTCTCCCAAAACCGTCTGCTGACTTCATAGGAAGGGTCACCAGAGACGTGAATGTCACTGCTGAGATAAATAAATCTCTCAACAACAAGTTTGACATTCTCCCTGCAGATATACACACTACTGATGGCTGTGCCCAAGAAGTCATTAAATGCCCGGATCTTGGTCTTTATCCAGGACACCCGCAATCCCAGACACTCAGACTCCTCGCT
Organism: Hyperopisus bebe; assembly: GCA_026777045.1. NCBI lineage: Eukaryota > Metazoa > Chordata > Actinopteri > Osteoglossiformes > Mormyridae > Hyperopisus > Hyperopisus bebe. The sequence continues at coordinate 25,915,951 of JAODJW010000035.1, read as the reverse complement.
CAGTCTGTCTAGAGCCCTGATCTGCTAAGACTCCTCTAAGATCACAGTATCATCGGCAAAGTCAAGATCAGTAAATCTTTCTTCACCAACGGACGTCCCACAGCTGCTGGACCCCATGACTCTGCCCAACACCCAGTCCATAGAAGCATTGAACAGAATAGGAGCAAGAGCACACCCCTGGCGAACCCCAGAATCAACTGGTTCTCCCTCCACTCTGCACAGCACTCATAGCATCAGTGTACAGGCCGACTATTACATCCTGAAAATTCAGGGGTATCCTGCAAAGTCTCAGGGTGTACCATGGGGCAACTCAATCAACTGACTCAAATGCTTTATGAAAATCGACAAAGGCTGCGAAAAATCTCTGCTAATATTTGCACCTGCGTTGCACCCTCAGTGCCAGGATACGGTTGATGGTAGAATTCTTAGACGTAAAACCAGACTGCAGGTGAGCAAGTGATCACGGTTCCAGTTAAGGGTGACCCGAGCAAGGACTTTATCTGGCACTAAAAGCAGTGTTTTCCCCCTGTAGTTGCCGCAATCCAGGCAATCACCCTTCCCTTTCTAGATAGGGACTATAAGTCCCATTTTCCAGTAGGTTGGGATGACGCCTGACTCCCAAATGGAAACAAAGATTGCCTGCAATGCCAGGAAGACAGCCTTACCACCAGCCAGCAGAAGTTCACCCCAAATACCACAGATCCCTACGGCCTTCCCTACCCCCAGCTGATTCACCACCTGTGCAACCTACTTCTGGGAACACTAGCAACACTAACACAACCCTTGGCAACCTTCAGGGTCTTATCACAGAAGGTCCCACATCACATTAGAGTCAGCAGTCGCACCCAAGTCTGCAAGTTCTTCACACAAACTGTGTGCAAATTCATCAGAAAGAGCTTGATCTTGGAGCCTGGCCATATCCAGCCTCATTCTCCTAGTAGGTGGTAGCTTACTAGATCTAAGCTGAATCTTCAGAGTAGCAACCACAACTTTGTGGTCAGAATTCACAAACACTTCTGTAGATGCTGCAGTTCTGTGGGAGCCTCCAGCATCTGCCCACGAGGATATGATCAATCTCCTTCGTTGCATCAGCAGTATTAGAGTACCAAGTCCAACAATGCAGCTCAGGGTGTTGGAACTAAGATCCAGCAACCTGCAGCCCCTGACCTTTCGCAAAGTCAAAGAACATGGCGCCACTCTCACCCATGGGGACCAACACAATCCTCATAGCCAGCCCTGTCAGTGCCAGTGGTCGCATTGAAGTCACCCATTACCAGAGGACTGTCACCTCGTGGGCACCCATCAACCACTGACCGAAGTTGCGAGTAAAATGTCTCCCTCTGTGAGACATCACTCACCGCAGTCCGAGTACACACAGAGACAACAGACAAGAGACCCAAGGAGTGCCTTGACCTGAGTCTTATGCTCATTGAAAGGAGTGACATCAGACACTATCAGGAGGAACCGATCCGCCACAGCAACAGCTACTCCCTGAGTATAGCAGCCATCAGACCGACCAGACCAAAAGTAGGTGTACCCACCTACAGAGATCTGGCCACTCCCCAGTCTGCATACTCCCGGGCTGAGGTCACTGAAATAGTCAAAAATCCTTTCTGTGGTAAGGCTCAGGGATGGATGAGATTCGCCCTGAGTTCTTAATAGTTCTTGATGTTGTTGGGCTGTCTTGGCTGACATGCCTCTTCAACATTGCATGGATGGGGGGTCCAAATTTGGGGCCTCAGGATCGCATCCTTGCTTTTTGTGGATGACGAGGTCCTGTTGGTGTCATCAGCTGGTGACCTGCAGCATGCACTGCAGCAGTTTGCAGCTAAGTGTGAGGTGACCAGGATGCAGATCAGCACCTCCAAGTCTGAGGTTATGGTTCTCCACTGGAAAAAGGTAGATTGCCCTCTCCTGGTGGTTGATGAGTTACTGCCCTAAGCGGAGGAGTTTAAGTATCTTGCGGTCTTGTTCACGAGTGAGGGAAGAAGGGAGTGGGAGATTGACAGACAGATTGGTGCAGAGTTGGCAGTAAAATCTGTATGTTTTTTCCAATATAAATTTATATAAGGGGTTAAAAAGTAATAAAAATTAATAAAAATTTGCTGTGTCCTGTATGTTTAAGGTAGTACTACAATTTGCACATGGTTTTGGGTCACAAGATCCCATGGCCTAGAATCCAATGAAAATTCATATAAAAACACGAAGGGTTAAAAATTCATAAAAGTTGCTGTGTCCTGTGTATTTAAGATATACTGTATAAAATGCCATGTCGTTATAACAATTGCATTTTGATTACAATGTCCATCTGAATTTGCCATGGTGTTGATCCCTATTAATCACCCCATGTCCATCATGTCTGTCACGCCTCCCTTTTTTCCTCCCTGGTGTGGCCTTAACAAGCCACGCCTGGTGCTCATTAGTCTTATCTCTTGTTCCTGTCCTCCTGTTAATCACTTTCAGCTGCCTCTTGTTTGCTCCTTTGTAAATCTTGTATTTAACCGCTCCCCAGTTGTGTGGTATCCATGTCTGTTATTGACATTGTTGTAGTGTGTGGTCCACGCTGTGCCTTTCCCTATTACCCTCTGTGCTTGGATTTTTCACTATCCTGTTTGTTTTCTGTTTCCTTATTAGTCTAATAAACCCCCTTTGTTTTGAAACCTCATTTGCTCCCTCTCCCTCCATTCACACAGTTTGTGAAATGAATGTGTATTTCTGCGGGCAATGAGCTGTACTTTTTGCTTGGCTCTCTGCTGTGTGTACACCACATGTACTGCTTTTCTGTAGATATCATCCTACTTTCCTGGCTCTGATGTGGGCTGTAGTCTTTTTTTACATTTGACAACCCAGGAAATTATTTGGCCAGGATAAATACTTATTAAAAATGTTTTTTTTTTGTTTTGCTTTTGTCATAGCCTACTGTTGCAAAAATCAGACTTGCTCCCTTGCCTGTTTGTGAATGTATCCCATGCACCAAAGGAATTGGGAATGGAGGTGAACATCATTCATGTGACTGCTCCTGCAATCCAACCACTTTCTTAAATCAATTAAAAAAAAAAAAAAGCTTTTCAAAACAACATTAATGTGGAGGGGAAAGAGTCATTTTGTATACCTAACTGTAATCAATTAATGTAGGAGTTAATTAATCCAAATCCTGCTGGTATTCTAAAGCAAGTGGTTGCATAGTGATGATTTCAAGGTTCGCTTGGCCTGGGGTGAGAACCCAGAAAATCTCCTTGATTTTCAAAGCCCAATGTTGACAGGCCTGGATTTCGGTATCTTCACAGCAAAACTGTTTAGCACCTGTTTAGCTAAACTATTGCTTCTTCTTACAGAGCCATTAGATTTAAATTAAACATAATTACATGTTAAACCCTAAAAGAAATGTTTAACTGAACTATAGCAAATGAATTTTCAGGCTGTTCTTATTCCAATTACTGTAGCTGTGGCGAGATTTGTTTTTTTTTTTTTTGGCTTTTGTCAGCATAATATGAACAATATTGCAGATATGAAACCAGTCAGATAAAAGTAGGACACAATGCAGTCGCCCACATGGGTCCTAGCTACTACTTCCTGCTGCCGTATTTCAATTATGTTTTTGACTGAGAACATCACATCTGTCCATGATCACAAGGGGTCAGTATAACTCTTATCATTATGCCACGAAATAACCAAATGAGATGTTGCACTGTCTAGACTGGTATGCTCTGCAATATCCTCTGAGTTGTAGAGTGATGATTCTCTGCCACCAGTCGGGTGTGTACCTGATCCATCTTCTAACTTATGGACCACACACTATGGGCAACATAGAGGTGCTACTTTGCATAACTGCATGTCATTTGAGTATGAGAGGAAAACAGAGCATCTACACTAAACCTATATAACACAAGAAACACAGGGGGGATTTGAACCCTAACACTGGAGGTGTGACACAATGGTGCCAGCCACTGTACTGCTCTGGGAAGGTATCAACAGGTACATATTTGTTAGGTATATAAGCTGTAGGTACATACAGTGGCGAACAAAATTAGAGAACAACTGACTTTGTTGTAATACACAAAGTCACAGAATTCAAAGTTATTCTAACATGAACAGAAAAGATGTATTTTATATTTCATCAATGAAAGCTATGCCACATCACAAAATAAATGATTTAAACAAGAAATCTGAAGAAGGCATGCAATCAAAATTAGAGAACGATTTGTTATATTTGACAGTTTTTGGATCTAATCTGAAATATCTAAAAATATCTGCAACCCCAATCAATTTGGCACCATTAGCAGGCATTTTGCAAGATGGACACCTCCAAGGTGACTGAAACCTTGTGACATCAGCCTGTTTAGATGAAGACTGATGGCTTGACCTTCTTAGCTACCGGTAAAGAAGTTAATCATCCCAAGAGCTTCATTTCTCAAATATTGAAGCTGTACAGTAAAAAAGTCATTCAAGTCCAGAAAAAGACTTTTTGCACACATACTGTATGACAAGCATGCAAGTGAACATGATGACAAGGGGACTTGTCTTGACAGGGTCTCATTGTCTCAATATGGACTAAAAGCCCACTCTGTGTTGATAAAGCTACTCAGCAGCAAGAACAATGAAAAGGTTAGACTAACCCTTTGCTGAGGAGCTGGTTGTATGGACAGAAAAGAACTGGTCCAAAATTAATTTCAGTAATGAAAGCAAATTTAATGTAATTTGTTTCTGATGGGAAATAGTATTTGTGGCATTGAATTGAGGAAAGACTTCACCAAAAGTGTGTGAAGAAGTCAGAAAAGTTGGGAGTGGTATCATGGTGTGGGGTATGTTCTCTGCCGCTGGAGTCAGGCCTCTCATATGTGTGGGGTATGTTCTCTGCCACTGGAGTCAGGCCTCTCATATGTGTGGGGTATGTTCTCTGCGGCTGGAGTCAGGCCTCTCATATGTGTGGGGTATGTTCTCTGCCGCTGGAGTCAGGCCTCTCATACGGCTACATGATAAGGAGAATGCTAATGAGTAGCAGAGCAACACTGCAAACCCAGTGAAGAAATTCCTCAAAGCTGTGGACATCAAGGCGATGAAATGGCTAGTCCAGAATCCTGAGTCTTGTATTTTGTTTGGTTACTTATGGTTAAGGTTGGGATAGGGGTTAAGGTTGTCATAGTTGGTATTAATGTCTTTCCCATAGAATTGAATGGATGGTCCCCACAAAGATATGAATACAAACATCTTTGTGTGTCTGAAAATTTATAGATCCATTGGTGACAACTGACATTAAGTATCCTTTAATCGTGTTAATGAAATTTTTTGCCAATTCAGAAAAAATATGTTTGATGGAAACAAAGCAGATAAAAAGATGACTATTGATTAGTGAAAGTGACACGTGAGCATAATGAAATCATTTGGCAACTCTGACATGCTGTTGCAAGCAAAACATGTTCCAAGCCTGATGAAATGCCCTGGAGAGGTGCCAGTCATCATCTTGTGAAGGTTTTCTCACTGCCGATCTGCTCTGCTCCTCCAGGGCTGGCCACTGCTTGGCCTTTCCCATGACACCCCTGTCTCAGGAGCATCACAGTAAATGCACATGGGAGGGGGTGGGGGAGGGAGAGCTGGCCTATGACAGAGCGAAGGAGGTGCTCGCTAGCATAGAAACCCTTCAAAGGCCCTGGTCACAGTCATATCCTCCCATATGCAGGGTCATGCGATGGCAGTGCTGCATAAAATTTCAGTTACTCAATGAAAAAAGACGGGAATGTAGGATGCTAATGGGGATGGGGGTGGCGAATAGGATCTTGGATTAAACTGAAACTCACTTGCCAGTAAAGCACAGAAACGTGACTGATTTTGTGGGGTGCCCAGTTCCTCCCACAAAGCACTCACTGTACCATGGGGGCTGGCTAGTTTCTCAGAAAACCACACATACACTTGACATAATTATATTGGTGTTTAAGATTTTTTCCCTGGAATCTCAACAGCCTTTTGTTAAACACTTGGTTATTTAAGAATATAATAAGTTCAAAATTTTCTGAATGATGCCTATAACATGATTGCATATCTGAATCTTATACAAAACACCTTTAGAAAGGCTGCTAATGATTGATTTTTCTGTCTTATCCACTCATGACGCGTAGTAAAAACCAACAAATGTAACTGAATAGGCCACCATTGGTGGGGCTAAGTTAACATCCAAGCTTCTACATGCTGCCTGCCTTTTACACCAGTGCTTCAAAATGATCAGATTATATATTGATAAATAACATATGTGCTACAATTTGACTACACATTTAATTTATAAAGTCTCTGTTTGTTACAGTCATCAGCTATAGACTGCTAGTTTTTGATGTCAATTGATTGATTGAACAAATACACTTAAATTAGCCAATTTCAGCAAAACTCAATACTGATATTTTACAGTAACTGCTTTGTTGAATCCAACATTTATTTTGTATCTGCTTCCTTTGGGATATATGAATAATGAAAACATGAATAGCATGGAAGCTAGTGAATGTATGTTGATGTGTGATGCTCTTTATGGTAGACTCTTAGTTACATACATACCTTAACCATATTTCTAGAAGGAACACGTTTTCATTTGATTCAGGGCTTCTATAATGAGGCTGGAAAACAAGGGGACAATTGTTACAATTAATATCTGACTGTGGGCCCCTTGCTTTCCCGTTTTGAGGAAGGGAGCCGTCAGCTTTGATTCTGATTCAGACTGGACATCCTCCACAGGCTCCTAGCCATCTCAGCTGGGGGACGAGGCATTTCGAAACACACTGCAGGTCCCCTGCGCACATCATGGAGGGAAAAAAGAAAGCGTCATAAAGTCAGCAAGTTATGCAATTCCGTTTTTGCTGGACAGCAAAGCCAGCTGCTGAAATTGCACAACGGTCAAATGTGATGTTTACTAATAATAAATTAATAGGAATACATTTCAATACTTGTATTTAACATGGCATGTTACTGGAATTACACTTCAACACCAAAACCACCATAGACAATATGATGTTAAAACCACCTGCGTAATATTGTGTCCCCTTCGTGCTAACAAAACTCTGACCTTTCGAAGCATGGACTCCACAAGACCTCTGAAGGTGTGTTCTGGTATCTGCACCCTGATGTTAGCAGCTGATCCTTTGAGTCTTGTTGTGAGGCGTGGCCCCCATGTATCAGACCTGTTTGTCCAGCACATCCGACAGATGCTCCATTGGATTGAGATCTGGGGAATTTGGAGGCTAAGTCAACACCTTGAACTCTTTTTCATGTTCCTCAAACTATTCTTGAAGAATTTTTCAGTGTGGCAGGGTGCATTAAGAGGCCGAAAGAGGCCACTGCCATTGGGGAATACCGTTGCCATGAAGGGATGTACTTGGTCAGCAACAATGTTTAGGTAGGGAGTGTGTGTGTCAAAGTAACATCCATATCATGCCAGAACCCAAGGTCACCCAGTGGAACTTTGCCTAGAGCATCACACTGCCTCTGCTAGCTTGCCTTTTTCCCCACAGTGCATCCTGGTGCTGCCTTTTCCCCAGATATATGACACATACACGCTCAGCTATCCACATGTGACAGGAAACGTGCCTCATCAGACTAGGACACCTTCTTCCATTGCTCCATGGTTCAGTTCTGACTCTTACATGCCCATTGTAAGCACTTTTGGCAGTGGACCAGGGCCGGCTGGGATTCTGCAGTCAGTGCTGAGCCAATGCCGAGGCCTGCCGGGATTCTGCAGTCGGTGCTGAGCCGATGCCAAGGCCGGCCGGGATTCTGCAGTCGATGCTGAGCCGATGCCGAGGCCGGCCGGGATTCTGCAGTCGGTGCTGAGCCGATGCCGAGGCCTGCCGGGATTCTGCAGTCGGTGCTGAGCCGATGCCGAGGCCTGCCGGGATTCTGCAGTCAGTGAGGAGCCGACGCCGAGGCCGGCCAGGACAGGCCCTCAAAGGGACATGCTCTCATTATAAAGGGTGCTCTTGGATTGATTGGTTTCTCTTTCACTTTGGACACACCCGGCCTGACAGTGCCCTTTGTGGAGATTCGTCCACCACCTGACATCTTCACTGACAGCTCCTAGGTAATTAAAACCATTGTTCTGAGCTCCTGTGGGTGTCAGTCTCCTGTACATCTCTGGGCTTAGTGAGGACAACCTTTGAGAAATCTTTCTTTTCTTTTGTCGTTCTCCAACAAGCAGCTTGTCCTGTGATGGGTACATGTGGCATAATGGGCTTCATGAAAGCTTATTAAACCCTTCTTATCATCTTTTACACATATTTTGCAGTGCTGCAGTTCACTTTGCTTATAAGGTGACTGAATGGACAAAACAGAGCAAGACAGCTAGAAAACAGTAACGAATGTTTGGTCCAGGTGGGCTTCTGCGTGGGACGTCATTGTGAACTAGGCGGGACTTAGCTCCATTCTGAGAGCTATATTCAAAATACACAACCTGATTTAGATATCCAGCTGTGTGTGCATGTGTGTATTACAAATAAATGACTGTCTTCTGGGAGAACAGAACTATGAAAAATGGCACAACTTATGAGAAACAACCTGACAGCTTGCAAATCACAATATCCATACAACACAACACAATGATCACCATTCATTCAGTCACAAAGAACCTTAAATATTCCTGTTTTATAGAATATATTATAGGTATAATGTTTGGAAAGTGAATTAACAGCCAAGGGTGGGTGGGGGACCATCCCGTTTTACAGAGATATGGTTCATTCTGTGGTTGGTAAAGGGGTGTGATCATGAGGTATATATATGCATTTACAGGTCCAAAGAGCACAGTGTATTGCCATCAACAATGTGCTGTAGTAATACCGACCAAAAATTATATAAGTGCAGGGGTTTATATGACTAATTTAAGTGGATTTAAGTCAATATGTCAGGATTGCGCTTTTCAAAACCTAGACAGTATTCCGCCCACACAAACACACAATGTAAAAACATCAGCCTTACTGTATGTCCTGTATCATGGGAAGATGGTTAGACAACATAACAAGAACATGCAAACTCTACACATACCAAGCTGAGGTGAGCTTCAAACCACTAGTCCTGGACGCATGAGACAACCATCAATCCATCCATCCATCCATCCATTTTCTGTAACCGCTTATCCTATTCTGGGTTGTGGGATTCCGGAGCCTATGGGCACAAGGCAGGGAATAACACAGGATGGGCCGCCAGCTCATCACAGGGCACACTTACACACCCAAACACTGACCTATTCACTCACACAAGCACACCTGTGGGCAGTTTGGTAACTCCAGTTAACCTCAGCATATTTTGGTACTGTAGGGGGAAACCGCACAACGAAACGGGGAGAACATGCAAACTCCACACACTGAATTTGGGTGGAGACTTGAACCCTGGTCCCAGAGGAGTTAAGCGAAAATGCTACCCACTTTCAGAACATTTAATATCAAGCTAGTACAAATAGACCTTTGTATTGAAATCATTCCATAGAGGAATCTTTATTAATCATCATTAACGTGTGAATATAGCCCTCTTTTCATATGCATTCCGGGAACACTTAAATATACAAAATTTCAGAACAAGTTTCTTTAGATTTATTAGGGTAATCATATGAATAGTAAGGTGCTCAGATTTAAAGAGGAGAGCAGTGGTATCTACTGATAGTTGCTCATGACAGTGATGTTGTGCCAGTTAAGTCAGAGTTCAGTAAAGCTCCATTTCGGGTGGTCACACTGGGAGCAAATACAGCAAAAAAGAAAAGCAGCACATCATTTGCTGAGTGTTGCAACTGTGCGGTTTCTTCTTACTACAGAAGCAGCTCCCTGAGGATTATTGCCTTTGTGAACTTTATGAAGACGTCAGCAGAGAAAAGTGCACACGCTGCACTTCTTATCATGTGGAAAACTGGTATCACAAGTGCAAAATCCTCCTCGTTTTCATACGAAGGGTTATCTCACAAAAATCACAATGGGATGTGAGATCACTGCATATAGCTCCTTCTGTCACAATTGCTTAGTATTTTGTCAGTGTAATTTAATAAGTTACAGTTTCACAAGACAATGGGTCAAAACATCAGAGTGTATTTCATTTTCCCTGCACCATTATGTAGGATTTTGAAACACAATTCCAGAGTTAAGAAAGATCTGAACAATCTTTTCTCAAGTCCTGCTCAATCACAGTGACTATTATTACAAATAATAATAATAGTCTGCAAAGCCAATGACCAAGAGACTGTAGTCGTAGTTAAACAGGTCTGTGCCCTTGCACCATTTAGACAGAGGGGAAAAAGTGCTTAAAGTCACCATCCAGTCAATTTGTACAACCTCCTCCTCACAACATCTCACTGGCATTTTAAAACTTGAAGGCCTTTGACTGAAACACCATAAGCTCAGCAAAAGTCCAAATGGCAAAAACTTGATAAAGAAGCATACACTGTTTTTCAAAGCGAGCATAAATTTGGCTGGTGAAACTGCTTTTAGTATGGTTTTTTTCTTACAGCTCAAATAGGATGGTGTACAAATGATAACGGATGATTATTTTATCGTTGTTAAAATATGTGCATCAGGAGAGAAAGTGGCTTGTTTTCAGCACTTTGAGGAGTTAACTGGAACTGGCTTTGAAGTTGTGCTATTTTGTATCACTGAAAGAGCAGATAAGAGGTAAAGGTGCAGAGGTGAGAGAGAATCCATGACAGGATGCAAGAAATATGTAGCCAAGCTTCTGGTTCATAGCTAATGTTGCATAGCTTCACAGCGAAGCAGAAACTTTACTCTGTATGTCTCTGGCTCTGTAATTCAAACTAATAAATAAATAAGAATTATCTTTACAATTCTTTGCCACCGATAATATTCCAAATAGCTGTATCATGCCTTGTGTAATATACTAACTAATTAGAGTTAGTTTAAGCTTTGGTCATGACGTCATCGTAGGTTACAATTCCTTCTTGGGTGGAGTTTGTATGTTCTTCCTGTGTTTGTGTGGGTACTTCAGTTCCTGTTGCAATCAGCATACCCTGCAGGTGAAATAGTATCACTAAATTGCTTGTTTTGTGTCTTCCTTAGATGGCCACCAGGCACACAGGGGCGGATGAGGAAGGTGGATGGATGTCAAGGAAGCAGATCTATCTAACGATTTATATGCGATGGTTTCCAACAGGGAGTTCTTATGTCTTATCAAACATCAGTAAGACCAGAGAAGTGAGACTGGCAGGGATTTCTCACTTTCTCCTGTCCCTTCCTCACTGCTTCTCTGTATATAGAAAGACAGCTGAAAATAGCCTAAATTTTCTGATATTCAGTGACATTTAAGGTCAAATTCTAGAAGATGTTATGAAGAATTAAGTCGAAGTGGGCTTTTTGACAGTTATGTTGAGCAGCCCTAGTGAACATTTCAGGCACTATAACAGTGGCAGAATGTGAATTACTGCTGCCTGAAATATGGTATTTTCTATCGTGCGCCATACCTCGGGGTTTCATCTTTCTACACATTGTTTTACACCCATCTTAACCTGGTAAGACTGGAAAAATAAACGGGTAAAGCCCTACAGTAAATATTTACACTGTCCATTATGCTAGAGAGTGATGCAATTGGGAAAGGAAAGAGCATTTGCAAGCCTGTAACAAGGTTTAACAGTTAACCTACAAAGAGAATTTTCTATATGAAAAGTAAAGGAAATGCAACACACATTTTTTTTGTTGCACAGGTCAGGACACAGGTGGCTTGGTGATTACTGACAGTCAAACTGAAGCCAAGACATTGTGTTATTCCTCTGTAAACAACACCACATGCCGCCTTCAGCTTTACCACTGTCCCAGTAACTCGATCACGAGAGGCACATGACCACAGTGTTCTATTTTTACATTTTGTTAGCGAAGAAAAGCAGAACTGGAAACATGTGCATGTCAAGCCCTTTGTGCATCACAACACTATTAAATGGTCGCTGGGTATTGTGGGCTTGGCATCTAGTCTATTGCAGGGTTATACTGAGATTGTAGGTCATTGGCTACAATAAACCCAGCCCACCCTCCCATCCTTCCTTATAGGGAGGGAGGAAGAAAAAGAAAGAAACAGAAAGAAACTCATCTTAATCTGGAAGGCTGTTTTATTACAGTGCTATATAGCCATTAGTTGATTGATTCTCCATACAGAAGATACACTTACTGCCTGTTTCTTTAATTTTTAATTAAAAAACATTCAGTTTTTTTTTATTACAATTCAGTGAGATTAAAGATTGAAGGTAAAAAAATCATCACCTCATATGTCCATTTAAGTTCATACAGTCAGTTCAGTTATTGATTAATATGCAACAATTAATCTGAGGGAACATTAAAATTAATCCTGAGATACAAAGTCATAAAAACATTAAATGTAAATCTTTGGCAGTTAAGTATCAATGGTCATTGCTTAACAGATTGCACAATTTGCTAAAGGGGAATTCCACCAAAGGTTGATATTGCATATAGTTTGAAATGTCACATATTAGAAATCAACACCACAGTTTACTTTTAATGAGAAATTAGAAATGAAAAATTCCCCCATAATGTGTCCTATTCACAGTACCAAGGAGTCATGGAAGAGAAGGTTACAAGGCTGTCACATTATATGAATATGCTTTATAAGGGCCAATAACTTTGCTACACAAAAACAGGAATGCAGCTGGTAGGTTCTGACATAGATTACAAAAATAATCTTCTGCTACAAACTGGAATTGAAATATCTTCAGCTCATGCCTCAGGGCAATATGTTAAAAAATATTCTTATTCACAGAAATGCAGTTTCTGTGGAAACACAACATAATGAACACTCTTGTACAGGATTCCCTTTAACACTTTCCTTGCAGCAGAGTCCCTTCATTTTTACATTATTAAATTCCCAAAAACAATAAAAAATGATGAAAAATGCAAAAGGACCACATTCATCAAGCTCCCATTAATACAAATGAAAATACGTAAACTCACTTAAGAGTTTACAGAAAAGAAAATCACAATTCAATTGACAATTTGAAATGCATAGACAAAAAAGTTACCATGACAACATAACTTATCCAGCAATCAAAGTAACTATGGAGTGTTAATGTAATTACTGTAATCTAGATGTAATTTAGATTTAGATGTTTTATGTGCCAAATCACAATGATTACCCTACATGTGATTCACAATTTATATACAAAAGAATAGTAAGAAGATGATTCATAAATAAGGGCTTATTACAATGTAATATCTGCAGATCACTGGAGCAGATGGCACACTATCAAAGCTGTACCTAGGTTACTGCATGGGCCCAATTTATTCAATGAACAGGTCAGAAAAGGAATAAACCAACAAGTCAGCTCCATGCTACTTACCTATTTTATATGGATATACATGATCTGGAATGTCTATGTTGAAATGCTTTAATGCTTGGTATTACACGTGCCTGGACAGTGCTCAGTTATTGGCCAAAGAAGGCAAACTGTTAACACGTTTATGTGCTAACATTACCGAAAGGCTTTCTTGTGGCTGTACTTCGTCATTATTGATAACTTGTGTAAGCAGAACCAGACAATGTAAACCATACATGAAAAAATGAGACAATTTTTTTATGGACTGCAGTTATAGGCAAATTATAGGCGATGCCTGTTTTGGGTCTCAGTAATCAAAAGCAAACCTAATTAATTGCACTAACCAATTTGTGTTGTGGCTCCTTCCAGCAGGGCACAAACGTTAGGGTCAGTCATGATCGGCCACAAGCCCAGGCTGACACTCAGGGATCGTCTGTTTCTTATAAGCTCAAATGCTAAGGTAGACTAATGTAAACAGGTAAACAGCTTTTTAACCAGATTTCAACAAAGTATTACAAGCTCTTACTAAATCGCCCAGGTAAATTCTGTTAATACTAAACATTGCTTATATTTTCAAAAGCAAAAGACAAATTTCCAAAATTGAACATATTGCTTAAAATATTAAAAAATGCATACGGTCTAAAAATAGTAGTTTCATATTACGTGTGAAGTCCAGATTAAAGTATTCTGCAGAGTTTCATCATTTGAGGCAATTACTACACATTGGTAACAATGATAACCCAGGGGGACAGTGTACTCACAAATACACAATAGAGTACGCTTGCATGTTCTGTTGACAGAAATCTCCTGATTTCGGTACTTCTTGTGCAGGTAAGGTGTTGTGTAATCCATTTTCAATCCTTTTACCAAAACAAAAATAAGCAGTAGGTGAGTGACAGTCCATTGTCTGCACAGTAACTGCTTATGGTTAAGAAGAACGGGTAATAAACAGACATATAGAAAACACCTTAAAACATTCATATTCTACTGCATCACAACTCAAAGCGATACATTACTATTATTACATTTAACTAACAGATACTTTTATCCAAAGCAACATACAGCTGAGAAAGCACAGTCAGGCAGTCCCTGGAGTAATCAGAGTTAACAGCTTTGCTCAAGGGCCCAGTGGTGACACCATTTGAACAGGAGACCCTCCAGTCCAAAAAGGCACACACCACCCCGGTGATACATACATGCTTGAATATAGACACCATGTTTGATGTTACTGGTGCCTACTGCCACCAGCATTGTGTGTCCCTAGGACACAATGGACCTGTGTTTACAAGAGTTACTGCTGAAGGACAGTGTCATTTCCACTGACAGGAACAAGGAATGAATGGAAAATACAGCTCTACAGAATTCTGATGCAGTTCATTGACTTGACAAGGGCTAATATCATTAATGTCTTCAGTCACTTCTCAGTTACTGCTGCCACTGCAAGCTTGTTCTCTCTGATCATTGCTACATGACTGTCTTTGAATTGAGTAACCACATCATTAAGTCCTTCCCAGAATGATTAGATGGCACAGTAAGTATACAATTAAGTATTAAGTATACAATCTAGCACCTCTTCTCTGGATGAGGAGTGGATAAGACATAAGCTAACGAGTGTTTTTGGGTGTGCTGAAGCCTACAAGGATGCTACTGCAGTATTGTGTCTGTACCAGATAAGACCATTTACTTCACTGACTATGACTACCATGATGAAACATGAGAGAGCCCTCAAGCCCATAGTCAGAACTAATATACACACTTTTCAGGAGAGCGTCGCCTATTAAAATGCCACATAAACCAGCTTTTTCTGAAGTTGAGAAATACAGTCTTGACAGCAATGGAGAATCAAAACAATGTTCAAGGGCAATAAAGAATCACCGGAGTTTACTATTTGGTTGTATGATACTTTACGTGAATTATGCTCAAATTAAAAGAAGCAGAAAAGTTCACCGGAAGTTCAGAGATCACTAACAAGCAGCCATCTTTGATGCACTGAATGAGGATGGTTGTGCCACTTTGTCAATCACAATATAGACAATAGGGTTAAGATCACAAAATGCACTAGAAAGGCGGTTTCAGATGTTATTCAATAATTAAATAGTTATGTAGAGTGATTTAGTGAGACAGGCTGAATGACAATGGAGATCACTTTGAACTGGACCTGGTATGTAAAGAAAATGTGTAAATATGTAGCTGATAAAGGTCAAATGGTACCTTTCCATGGATTCTGCTATTTTCAACTGGCCCATTTTCAGACACCAGGAACTGGGAGCTGTCGTCAGGAAGCGGGGGATAGCTGTACTTGAAAGGGTCCTACAACACATCCAAATAACAGCAAACCAAAATGACAGTGTTCAGCTTGTCCAGCAGGTACAACTATACAAAGAGATACTCAATTCTTAAGTACTCCAAGACCTTTTCTAGGAAGAAAAAGTTTCTAATAAAAGCCACTGTATCTAAAAACAATGAAATAACAATGAAATGAAGACATACAGTTCCTCCCATGTGAGGTGGCAAATTGTCAGGGCTGATGTATATTTCAACCTCATTCTTGGACACAAACTTCAGTTTCTCAATGGAATCAGCGTCCAGCCATGACTTTATGATCTTCCAAGCCGCTGTATCAGAGGAGAAACGTGACATTTTACTCTATTCTGGGTCTTTCAAGCAGCATAGACTGCACAAGTATCAGGAAAATGGAAATTTTACATGCAAAGCAAAGCTCTTAATTGAGTAGCTCACCGTTCATGATCCAAGGCATCTCATACAGGATCATTTTGGCTTAAATGAGAAGCATTGAGAGGGACTAAATTAAAAATGTAGTTAAATTCAATGATGGCATACTATCAATGCAAAAAAGTAATGACTACCAGCTGAATCAGCATGTAACACAAAGACATAATGCATGTAGCAACAACAGAAAAATTAATGAATGGGTTTGACATTTAAGACAACATTCAGTCTCCATACTGACTATAAGATAAGATAAGATAAGATAAGATAAGATAAGATAAGATAAGATAAGAAGAACTTTATCCCGAGGGAAATTGGTTTGTCATAAACATGCTCAGTGCAAGAACAGGAATAAAGATAAGACAGTAAAGAGCTTAAAAAGAACAGCAGTAGTGTAGAAGCAGTAGTGTAAAACAGAATAACAAAATAAATTTAACAAAGTAACAAATAACTATAACAGATATAATAAAATAACAGATAATTAGTGCAAGAGAAACGTGACTTAGTGTTTGTTCGATAGATAAAATGAGATAGCAGCTTGTGATGAGGGGATGAAACAAACATTCAATAGCATACAGGTGAGTAAATATGGGCAAAGGTGGAAAGGTCATAAATATCACTCTCCCATTCTCACACTAGATTAGACGTCATTTTCAAAGAGACCAGGAAACAGTACAATAACAGCAGGGTAAAACACATATTACTGTATGATTTATATATGTGCTGTAAAGTGTTGTATTTTCCTTTTAAAATACCAAAATACAAAGACAAATTAGTTTCTAATACTTACACAACAACTTTGGATAATATGTTCTAAAGCAGCTGATGATGTACTTCACGAAGTCCAGGTCCTAAACAAGAGGAAAAAATGAATATTTATCAAATAAAAAAACTCAAAAGTCTTTTGTTTATAAAGCATATTATTTTCTTTGAGTTCACCTCATGTGAAACCAAAGCTAAATTCTAGACCAAAATTGACCAAAACTAATATGTGACGAAGTGAAAGTACACATATAGTGGGCTGAGTGCATTTCAGTGTTATGAAATGTTGTAGTGTATACTATGCTGTGCATATATAAATAGTATAACAAATAACATCTTCCAGAAGAATGTCAGAAAAAATAAGATGGTTAATATCTATTCCTGGATGTCACAGAAACAATTAGCCAAAAGGTTGCACCTTTGATTACTGTGACTGGCACAGATTTACAATAACTATTTTTAGATATTATCAATATAATTAAACTGAGAAAACACAGAAAACTGAATACTCATTTTACTCATTCCTACAATTCTTACAATACTCATTCTTTATTAGTCATCTCCATGCTTCTTGACCTGCAGCATCTTGCGAATTATAAAATTTGCAAATACATATCCCAGATGCATATTCTGTACAACAAAGTTCTCTCTTTTGGCCATTGCTGTCTTGTTAAATTGACAAATGTCTGCACTCTTTGTGAAACTAGTAGATTTTATTTGAGAAAACTTAGTGAAAAAGAATCAGATGGTTTACTAGAAACTACAGCTGGTACAAATGGCACGGACACCTTTGATGTTAAGGGAGTTTTGAGAAAGCAGATGCTTACGATATTACGGACGCCAGAATCAGACATGTCGAACACGACCGTGAGAGGCTTGCCGCGGTGCTGCTTAACGTGCCGTTCCAACCAGAAGGCCACATACTGCTTCTTGTCCTGGATGGTCTTGGCATCCTTGACATGCCGATTAACATTAAACCAGACTGAAATGACAGTAGAAATTCACACATATATAAATATGGCTTGGGGGTCCATACCTGTGATCAGAAGGTCCCTGGTTTGAATCCCATTGTTGCCAAAGTGATTTTGAAAAAAAAAAAAGCCTCAGGTAAGGTATATGCATATATATACACATACACACACCTTACCTGACAAATAAGTCCTTTTTTCTATTTATAGAGTAAATAGAAGGTGTGTGTGTATATATATTTGCACATAATAATAATAACTAATAATTATATTTAAGAACAGTCTTTTTAGAACTATATATCTATAACTACAACTTAGGTTTAAATTTACTTGAAATTAATGTTTTATTTAAAACTACTGGTTGTTCCTAGTTTTTTTAAACAAATCATGACTTTCTTACAAGCCCAACAAATTTGCAATATTTTTACAGATTTTCTGTGTGCACTGTATGTATATGTATATACACACTGATTTTTTATTTATATTAACAAATATAAACAACATATTATTAACAAATAACAATTAACAAATAATTCACGCACACACAACACAATATACATATACACTGGTATCATTTTGGAACTCAGTATCGGCCGATACCCAAAGCCCAGGTATCATTATCGTTGTCGGGTCTGAAAAAGTCAAATTGGTGCATCTATAAATCTATTTATAACCTTTGTGTTATACAGCAGACCAAGTCCAGAAAACAACACTGATAAAACTGAACAAGGATAATACAAAGATATCTAGTTTTTTGGAAAAGGGTTAAGATATTGATTACCAGGGGTATAGTGATCATCAGTTGTATGTCATCAGCAAAAATAAACACTATCATAATCTGAAACAAGAATCCTCCTACATAGCTTGTTGCCTTCTTTGTCATAGCCATGCAGATAGACAACACCAGTCTCGAAAGTCCATTTGGGGACGCAGCTTTCTGTGATATCTGAAAAACAAAAAGAGACTCCAGAAAATGCACACAAAGAAGTAAAACTCAAGAAGCTGCCCATAGGCACCGCCTCACCATATCACTGCTCAAAACAACAAGAGACAGGCTTTGAACTCTTTGAAAAGCATCCATCCATTTTCCAACAGCTTATCCTGGATGGGGTGGCAGAGGGACATGGAGCACACCCTAAGCAGCAGAGGGTGTAAGGCATGGGTACACTCTAAAAGGGATTATGATCATCATTGGGCACATATATACCCACAGGCACACACACACACAATCATATGCTAGGGCAATTTAGAGATGCCAATTAGCTTTTGGAAGAAAGCGGTGTGACAAAGGGAAAACATGCAAACTCCAAACGAAAGCAGGTGCAATTCAAAAGGCTAACCCCGGAGGTGTGAGGTGACAGTGGTATTGTACCTATTCTGCAGAATACTGGAGTATGGCTCTGGGTGAAGGATATCCATCATCATATATGTAAGGTCATGTTGTATGGGCAGTTTATTTGGACTGATTAAACTCAAAATTTGCTTAAAAACAACTCAGCCTGTTTAAAGTGTTTTTCTAAAACTAGAGTGGAATATGATTATATCTTTTATCCAGAGAATGATTTAACAATAATTTGTCTAATTTATTTAAAGAAACATTTAAATACTGTGTACAATAGTAAAAACTGCTTTAATTTCTTTTAATCTTATTTTCTAATTTTTTAGGCATTGAGAAAATCGAATGATAGTTATCACTGCCAATTCCAAACCCGACCCGTTTACCGTTCAGTTGGAATGACTTTCTCCAGTGAAAGCTTTCGTCTATCATTTTGATGGTCCTGTCCACGGCATAGTGCTGCCACGTCAGGTACGCGTCCACCAGCCAGTCATCGCTCTCCAGCTGCTCCAGGTCCCTGCGGTCATACCTGTCACATGCGTCTGCAGAGATAACGGTTTAATTTTGACATTCCTATTGAATTAATTCGATTTCCAAAACGATATATATCATGGGCTGTTCAGCATAATCTGACGTCCATTTCAAAACTTTAAAAACTTCTACCCGCTTCCATACGTGCCACATGATGTTTCGGTATTGTCAGTATAACAATTAAGGACGAAAACCGCTGAACACGTTAGTTCTTTACACATATACATTTCACAGATTTAAGTTCTACTTGTGTGTGTTACTTACTCTTGGACATTGGTATTAACTTGGTGATGTTTCAAATTACGACTTCATCAGCATTAAGCGTAAGAGGAGCTGCCTTACCTTTCAGATACTCCGTTTTAAACCTCCGCCTTGTTTCCTCTATCTTTTTCTCGATGTCCTGTTGAAAGAGCGAAATAGATGAGTACCCACATATCTGAAAGCTACGCCATCTATTTCTCACCCTCAATACATATTGTGCCTACCTGCTGTGACAGAGAAGGTTCGGAGCTCGCCATGGTCACGTCAGCGCTGTCAGGGGTGGCCGGAGACCAGGCGTATAAATCGGGACCCGACGTGACACTGACTTTCCTTAGCGCGCCATTTTGGCTCTGCGAGGCGCTATCAATGTCAACACCCTGCCTGTCAGCATATTTTTTCATAGAGGGTAAACGCCCCGATGACTGCATGCCAGCTGCCCGTCAAGCACTTCGAAAAACGCAAAATCACAGCCATAGAGCACTTGTGATGTTAATCAGAAAGCTTTTATGGAGACATGATGACTGCCGTCGTAAACTGCATTTCCCACCCTGCCACTTTGAAAACTACGATTCCCATGATGCACTTAGAAGCGGGAAGTTTTGACATTCTGACCAGAAAGTGGATTTCATTTGTCTCACAGGATAATATATGGGTTAGAGTACCCAAATTCGGACAAGGTAACTGGAACCTGATTCATCAACTGGTAATATCTGCTTTTGGATAACCAACTAAGCTATAAGCTGTAAAATGCTTGCAGAAATACATGCACGTGCCAAGTGGCTTAGGTGTCGATGCTAGCCTGTCCATTACTTCAGACATGCTCATAATTTTGTTTTAAACTTTTAAGTACTTGTCAGCTAGCTAGGGTAGTTAGTCAGCTTGGTGTAGTATGATAACAAGAAATCCGATAAGGGCAGCTAGCTAGTTAGCAGCTATGCTTATGCTTGTGAATGACGAAAGATATTACTAGCTAAAATGACACTGCTTGGTAAGCGCTAACCCCTTAGTTACCCGGTGTTAGATTTCCCAAGATCTTTCTGTATATAAAACATAACGCATTTGTGATTAAACAAGACCAAGTTGTAATGTGTCGTCAGTTTGTTTAAAAACAGTAAAGTGGGTTAAATTATTTGTTTATTGTTTTGTTTTACCTGCTCTAAGTATGACAACTACTGTGTAACAGGTGGATGCCAAAGTTAGCTGTCGTTGTCCGTT